>JAPPVO010000032.1:11812738-12098161 GCA_030407325.1 Camellia japonica | reverse complement strand
AGTCGCCATAATGGCAATCCAACCTAGTTGACTAGAGATCCTAAGATCTAGGTTCAAAGGGACAACCGAATTATGTATGACTTCACATATCACTAAGGAGGTTTACTCCTACCCATTTCTATGATAAGAAGAGTAATACCTGCAACATTAGTAGGATAAGCTTTACTTTTAATGATTCTTATAACTTGGACATCCAAGTGAGGTATAGCAGGATACTCTTAATAAGAAGTCACCTATATGAGTGTGAACTAGCTGGTTCTGTGAGAATTGAGAAGGCTAAATTCTCTAGAGCACTCATGAATTACCAGGTGTTATTCAAGGCTAAAATGAACACAACCGTAAGAACCAAACTATGTCTGTGGATACACTATGTATAGTCTATTGTCTTGGCTTACACAAACAGTTGAATAGTTTAAGGCATCGTATCCACTGGTTAGCTAGAAAGTCCGATAAGCTTTCACTAAAGGAGGTTCAAAGCCAAAAGCTACCTATCTCGATGTGGTGTATCTTCTTAATGTATTCTTTCTTTGTCTGCATCTTGTTGCATGTCTGTTCTTGTGAATTCCATTTATGTGGGGGATTGTTGGAAAATGGCTTTGAAAAATCCTTATTTTTTTGCTAATTTTGAGCATTAATTAAGGTGGGACCCAAGCGTTATTTTTAAAGTTTTTTATTGGGTTCATGTTTAATGCCGCGTAGTGAATAAAATCGTGTATTTGGTTGCTCAAAACCATTTCCGGATGAATAAGAATTCAACGCGCATTTTCGAGTTCGTGGAAATGGCTTTAGGTGGGTTTCCTTCACATTTGTGAAATGTGCTTGTCCCACATTAGAAAGGCTTATGGATTTGTGTGGGTTTATATACTCTAGCTTGGGATACTTGGGATGGGCTCTAAGGGGTACCCAAGTTTGTGGAAGGGTGAGGTTATGGGTAAGGTGGGTTAGACCCATTAGACCCAAAACAAAAACCACACGTGCACGCCGTCGCCGCTGTCTATCCAGTCGAGTAGGCAGGCGGGTTGGGCTGGACCTGGGCCTGGGCTTGGGCGTGGGTGCGTGGTGTGAGGTTGGTTGGGCTTGTCTGGCCCAATACTTGTCTTTTTGGGCAAAAAACATTTGTAATTTATTTAATTTTGGTTTCAAGATTCAAAATAAATTAGTCTATATTTTCCTTCACCCAAACAAATCCCGAACAGGTTCAAAGAGTTCAAAACAGGTTCATTTGAACCGGACAGATTTGTATCTATCCAAACAAGTTTTTTCTTATTTTGAATATGTCCGAACAGGTTCATATCTGTTGGCACCTGTTCGGAAAAGCCATCTTTGCTCCTATATAAAGCCTGTCATTCCAGCATTTCTTGCATCGAAAAAATTTCCAAATTTCTTTTCTTCTTTTATTTGTCCTCTTGAGCTCCTGCATCTGTTTTATATTTGTTTTAGGAAAAGAAAGAGAAAGAGTTACAACATATTTTGGTTTGCAAGACTTGATTTTGCAGTGCTGCAAATCATGTAGTAGTCGTTGCATCATGGGAAGTAGATGTCGGTAAAAACTCGAAGCACCAAAGCGATGGCGAAATCTACTTTAAGGAGATTATGTCCAACACAAGCTTCAACTTTAATTTCTGTAAGCGTTTAATTCAGAATTAAATTTATATAATTATTTTATTTTGTTGTTTATTTTAATTATACATTTAATTTACACACACATCGCTGGGTGTAACAAAACAAAGAAGGCCAATCATACCAATAAGCATTCATATTTTTGTGCTCAAAATAGTAGAGAAAGGATGTGAGTGTAAAAGTTTATAACCAAACCAAGTAAACACTTAAAATGTTTATGCTGTGCACCAAGTCAAATTGATATTAACAATGTGTTCATATCTTTCGGTCCCTTCAACCTTGCTCTGTCCCATTCTTGAAAAGGGTTGAGAGAAGCCCCTTTAAAACAAACAACAAACAACAAACAAATTCGCTTGTGAAGTACCAATTATAGGTCAAGAATCACAAGTTTTCTGTTATGTTTTTGGGGCCATAAGCCTGTAAAAAAAACTAAATGAGCAAACTGTATAAATACCAATAAAAAAAAAAGATATCATTTGTAACAAGTTGAGTACACATTCAAGTAGATCCGATCATCTATATAACAAAATGAGGGTGTTTTTAAATTGGGATGGGACATTAGTCTGTGTCAAAATGTGGACCATCAGATTGATTCAATCTAAGGGTTAGAAATATAAATTGAATCAAAGGCTATGATTATTTTTACACCAGGTCCAATGGCCCTTCATGTAGATGTTGTGTTTCAAATTTTGAAATAGAATCGTCCTCTCCAAATTCTTTTACAAAATAACATGTCCTCTCGAATCGTATCTTCTCTCGATCAGTTGTCTGCTCCTTCTCCGCCTCGGCACCTGTTTTTGAACCCTAATCTGAGCCTCAATTCTCCGCAACCCTCTCTCATTGTAGAGGCTCAAGTTCCGGCTTCGTCTTCTTCTGGTATAGCAAACAATCCCAAAATGTCACTTTTTTCTATGCTTATATATATGTTTAATCTTGGAAGTTATTGTTTTAATCAAATTTGGTTAAGAGCTCGATATGATATAAAACACTAGCATCACTGTTTGTTAGTTCTTTGTTATAGCCAATGCTTATTCATGGGTTGTGTGTGTGAATTTTTGACCAAATTTTCAGCTTAGTTTATATTTTATTAATTATTTTTTTTCCCAACATTGATTGGCATTAGGATTCAAAGGGGTTATTCAAAGCTTTTTTTTTTCCCCTGGTGTTGCTTATTATGATGGTAATTACTTTAGTGTTTGTTATTTCGGTGGTCAAAGGCTGTTTCACTTATAAACACTTGATTCTGTCTTGGATTATGGTATTATTGATGCTCTTTCACTATGTTCCATATCAAATAATGTGTGGTTTATTAGGTTACTTCACAGTTATATTCCCTTGATTCTCTCTTGAATTGTGGTATTATGATGCAAATTTTTAAGTAATAGGCTTTAATCCCATTCCCCTCAATAAATGATACACTTGCTCTCTAGCTAGCCCTTTAGTCAATGGATCCGCAATATTCTCCTTTGACTTTACATATTTTATGGAAATTATTCCATGTGAGAGCAAATACCTAACGGTATTATGTCTTTAACGAATGTGTCGAGACTTACCATTATACATATGATTTTGTGCCCATCCTATTGTTGCTTCACTATCACAGTGAATGCATATAGTTAGCACAGGTTTAGGCAACATTGGAATGTCTTCTAAGAAATTATGAAGCCATTCTGCTTCTTTTCCTGTTTTATCTAATGTGATAAACTCATATTCTATTGTCGACCTTATTATGCATGTTTGCTTGGAGGATTTCCAAGAGACTGCAGCACCTCCCAAGGTAAAGACGTATCCACTAGTGGATTTTGAGTCTTTAGTATCCGATATCCAATTTGCATCACTGTACCCCTCGAATACTGCAGGATATTTGGTATAATGTAAGCCATAATTCTGGGTATGTCTTAGATACCTAGGTACCCTAATTATCACTTTCCAATGATCGGACCCTAGATTGCTTGTGTACCTACTTAATTTGCTAACAGCATAGGCTATATCTGGCCTAGTGCAATTCATTAAGTACATCAAGCTTCTGATTATCCGAGAGTACTCTAATTGAGATATGCCTGCACCTGTATTTTTTGACAAACGAAGACTAATGTCAACAGGTGTTTTAACAGGACGATCGTCATGCTTTCCAAATTTCTCTAGAATTTTCTTAACATAGTAAGACTGAGATAAAGCATATCCTTTAGATGTTCTAGTAATTATTATTCTTAGAATTAAATCTACTACTCCCACATCTTTCATGTCAAACTTTTTGTTCAACATTTTCTTTGTAGATTTAATCATGTCATTATCACTTCTAATAATGAGCATGTCATCCACATAAAGACAAACTATGACATAGCCTTTGTCTGTACTTTTAACATAGACGCATTTGTCACATTCGTTTATTTTAAACCCATCTGAAAGTATAGCGTGATCAAATTTTTCATGCTATTGTTTCGGAGCTTGTTTTAATCCATAAAGGGATTTGACAAGTTTACAAACATTTTTCTCTTGGCCGAGAACTTGAAACCCTTCTGGTTGTTCCATATAGGTTTCCTCATCTAACTCGCCATTCAAAAAAGCTGTTTTAACATCCATTTGATGTATTTCCAAATTATACATAGCTACAATTGCAATCAACATGCAAATAGATGTTATTCTTGTCACTGGTGAATAAGTGTCAAAATAATCAAGGCCTTCATTTTGTCTGTATCCCTTAACAATAAGTCTAGCTTTGTATTTATCTATTAAACCATCTGCTTTCATTTTTCTCTTGAATATCCACTTATATCCAAGAGGTTTACACCGTGGTGGAAGATCCACCAGTTCCCAAGTATGATTTTACAATATTGATTCAATTTCACTATTCACAGCCTCTCTCCACAATGGAGCTTTAGGACTTGACATTGATTCCTTGAAGTTTTGAGGCTTATTTTCTAACAGATATGTCAAAAAATCTGGACCAAATGATTTAGAGATCCTAGCCCTCTTGCTACGTCTAGGTTCATCTACTTCATTATCATTGTGGTCTTCACTGCTATCCATAGCAGTATCAAAAGTTCTTTTATTTGAACTTGTCTCTTCAGTTTCCTTGCATGGAAAAATGTGTTCAAAAAACGACACATTTCTTGACTCAATAATAGTGTTTACATGCATATCAGGATTTTTAGATCTATGAACTAAAAATCTATATGCACTACTATTATTTGTATAACCAATGAACAAACAATCAATGGTTTTTGGTCCTATCTTAGTCGTTTTGGGACTAGGGACTGCTACCTTGGCCAAACATCCCCACACTTTGATGTAATTGTAGGTAGGTCGTTGACCTTTCCATAATTCATAAGGTATTTGATTAATTTTCTTGTTGGGGTACCCTGTTAAGGATATAGTTAGCAGATAAAATCGTCTCCCTCCACATGTTCTGAGGTAACTCTGAACTAATCAACATGACATTCATCATCTCTTTAAGAGTTCGATTCTTTCTCTCAGCAACTCCATTTGACTGAGGAGAATAAGGTGCAGTAGTTTGGTGAATAATACCATGTTCAGAACAAAATTCCTCAAATGGTGCATCATACTCACCACCTCTGTCATTCATCACTATCTTAATAGTTTTGCCAAGTTGATTTTCAACCTCAAGTTTATATTGCTTAAAAGCTTCTAAGACTTCATCTTTACTTCTCAATAAGTAAACATAGCAATATCAAGTGCAATCATCAATAAAAGTAATAAAGTACTTCTTACCTTCTCTAGTTTGAACAAATTTTAAATCAGAGATATCTGTGTAAATTAAACTTAGAGGTTCAGTACTTCTTTCTACTTTATTAAATGATGTCTTAGTGAGTTTTGCCTCAACACAAATCTCACATTTATTATTAGGATCAAACTCTAAGTTTGGTAAACAATTTAAAGCAATAAGTCTACGCAAAGAATTAAAATTAACATGTCTTAATCTACCATGCCATAAAAAAGAAGAATCAACAATATAAACAGAAGATGTATTCTTATTATTAATAGCCAAATTTGGTACAACAGTATTTACATTGAGTTGAAAAGCCCATCACTCATATAATCTCGCCTCACATACATGCCACTCTTGGAGAGTACAACCTTGTCAGATTCAAAGACTAATTTAAATCCATTTTTGATCAACAATGACCCAGAAATCAAATTCTTGCAAATCTCTAGCACATGGAGTACATTGTTGCGCTTGAGTTCTTTCCCTGAGGTCATTTTCAGCACGATCTTTCATTGTCCTTCCACAGTTGAAGTGGAGGAGTTTCACATAAAAAGTTGTTCCCCACTTTCCACCTCTTTGTAAGTTGTGAACATCTTCTTATCTGCACAAATATGGCGGGTTTCTCCAGTATCCACCCACCACTCCTTGGGATTGCCCACCAAATTTGCTTCAAAGACTACTACAACAAGATTGATGTCTGCCACTCCATCGGAAAGATAAAAATCCTCGGCTATGTTGGCTTGTGTTGGCTTTTTGCTTGATTTCCCTTCATCCTTGCAAACATGGCAATCCTTAGCGCGATGTCCATCTTTGCCGCACGCAAAACACTTGCCTTTGAACCTCTTGTTGAACCCATTGTTGATCCCTTTATTGATCTTACTAGTGGATCCTTGTTTAAGACCATTGACATCATGCTTCTGCTTCTTGTTATTGAACTTTGACCCTTGTCCATGTTCCACAACATTTTTTTTAGCCTGCATGACATGGTTTCCTAACTTCTTGTTGGAACCACGGTTATCTTCCTCAATTATGAGCCGCACTATCAATTCCTCCAATTTCATCTCCTTGTGCTTATGCTTTAGATAATTCTTGAATTTTTTCCAAGATGGTGGCAATTTTTCAATGATTGCCTTTACTTGGAAAGATTCACTGAAAACCATCCATTCCGCATGTATGTCATGGAAAATTAATTGGAGATCTTGAACCTGGTTAATAACCGTCTTGGAATCGATCATTTTAAAGTCCAAAAAACGACCGATAACAAATTTCTTCGTACCGGCATCCTTTGTCTTATATTTATAATCTAGAGATTCCCACAGTTCTTTAGCAGTGCTTTTGACACTATACACATTGTACAATATATTATCCAATCCATTGAGGATATAATTCCGACACAGAAAATCACTATGTTTCCATGCATCGATTGCGGCAACCACTTGCCGGTCAGTTTCTCCCTCATTCAGTGCCAGTGTTTTTTTATGAGTGAAGCGAGCCAAATTCAATGTAGTAATATAAAACATCATCTTTTGTTGCCATCTTTTAAAATCATTTCCATTGAATTTTTCTATCTTCTCCCCATGATTTACCAGTACTCCTGGAGTCATCACTGGCATAACAGGTGTGGGGGTCGAGGTAATAACAGTCTCAATACTGTTTATTTCAGTTGTCATAATTGTGACGAAATAATAATAAACCAATCACAAATTTATACAGAAAAGAATTTACACACAAAATATACAGAATAATATTTTGTAACAAAATTCCAATGATAAATAGTATATCGCTACTATGTTATCAAAGAAATCATTAAACAGTATATTACTACTATTTAAGAAATTAAATAGTATATGACTACTATTTAATTTCCCAAAACAAAATATTCCTCTGTCTAACACAGAAATAAATAAAAATGGAAATCTACTTTAAGATTGTTACACCCAACGGTGTATGTGTGTAAATTAATTGTATAATTAAAATAAACAAAAAAATAAAATAATTCAGAAAATAATTATATAAATTAAATTCTGAATTAAATGCTTACAGTAATTAAAATTGAGACTTGTGTTGGACACAATCTCCTTAAAATAGATTTCGCCTTCGCTTTAGTGCTTCGAGTTTTAACCGGTATCTACTTCCCAGGATGCAACGACTACTACTTGATTTGCAGCACTACAAAATCAAGTCTTGCAAACCAAATTATGTTGTAACTCTTTCTCTTTCTTTTTCTAAAAAAATATACAGAACAGATGCAGGAGCGCAGGAGGACGAACAGAAGAAGAAAGGAAAGAAGTTTAGAAATTTTTTCGATGCAAGAAATGCTAGAATGACAGGCTTTATATAGGAGGGAATGTCTTTTCCGAACAGGTGCCAACATATATGAACCTGTTCGGACAGATTCAAAATAGGAAAAAAACCTATTTGGACAAATACAAATCTGTCCGGTTCGAATGAACCTGTTTTGGACCTGTTAGGGTTAAGGAAAAATGTAGACCAATTTATTTTGAATTTTGAAATCAAAATTAAATAAATTACAAATGTTTTTTGCCCAAAAAAATAAGTATTAGACCGGACAAGCTCCACCACGCACCTGCATCCAGGTCCAGCCTACCCAATCGACCAGACGGACGACGGCGACGCACTCATGGTTTTTGTTTTGGGTCCAATGGATCTAGCCCACCTTACCCATAACCTCACCCTTCCACAAACTTGGGTAACCCTTGGGGCCCATCCCAAGTATCCCAAACTAAAGTATATAAATCCACACAAACCCATAAGCCTTCCAATGTGAGACAAGCACATTTCACAAATGTAAAGGAAACCCACCTAAAGCCATTTCCACGAACCTAAAAACGCATGTTGAATTCTCATTCATCCGAAAATGGTTTTAAGTAACCAAATATATGGTTTTATTCACTACGGACATTAAACATGAGCCCAATGAAAAACATTAAAATAACGCTTGGGTCCCACCTTAATTGATGCTCAAAGACAGCAAAAAAATAAGAATTTTTCAAAGCCATTTTCCAACTTGTTTTTGATTCCTTTTAATTTTTGTCTAAATCCTTTTATTTTCTTTTCATTGCCTCTTATTGTATCAACATGTAATATTGTTTTTTAAGTGATTTTTTATTAATCATTTCTGCTACTTGTGTTGCTGACTCTCATACACAGTCTTTATATATCTTTAACTTGAGATCCATTTCTCTAGATATACTGACAATCCTGTTATTCTCACA
This sequence comes from Camellia japonica, assembly GCA_030407325.1. Classification (NCBI taxonomy): domain Eukaryota; kingdom Viridiplantae; phylum Streptophyta; class Magnoliopsida; order Ericales; family Theaceae; genus Camellia; species Camellia japonica. The sequence continues at coordinate 12,089,578 of JAPPVO010000032.1, read as the reverse complement.
GTGGATGTGTGTATGTGTAAATAAATGTATAAATAAAATAAACCCAAAAAAAAAAAATTAATTCAAAAAATAATTATATAAATTAAATTCCGAATCAATTGCTTACAGAAATTTTAAACGTCGAGACTTGTGTTGAACATAATCTCCTTAAAGTAGATTTCACCCTCGCACCGGTACTTCAAGATTTATCAGCGTCTACTTCCTAGGATGCAATGACTAACACTTGATTTGCAGCACTACAAAATCAAGTTTGACGAACCAAAACTCTGTTATGACTCTCTCTTTTTCTTTCTAAAATAAAATGCAGAACAGATGCAGAAACATGAAGACGAAAAGAGGAAGAAGAAAGAAGAAATGCTCTCCAAAAATTTGATGGAATGAAATGTTGGAATACAGGCTATTTATAGGAAACCTGGTGGCTTTCCAGAACAGGTGCTAATAGGAAAAACTGTTCAAAACAGGAACAGATCTGTTCGGGTGGAATTTGCACCTGTTCGAGTGGACTTAATGAACATGTTCAGATGTGGACCTTATGAACCTATTCGGATGTGTTAGGGTGAAGGAAAAAAACAAGACTAATTTATTTTGAATTTTGAAACCAAAATTAAAAATAAATAAATAAATTACAAATATTTTTGGTCCAAAAAGATAAGTATTAGGTCAGACAAGCCCAGCCGCAGCCCAACCAGCGACAGCGACACGCATGTGGTTTTTGTTTTGTGTCCAATGGGTCTAACACACTTTACCCATAACCTCATACTTCCACAAACTTAGATATCCCTTGGGGCCCATCTCAAGTATCCCAAGTTAGAGCATATAAACCCATACAAATCCTTAAACCTTTCCAATGTGGGACAATCACATTTCATAAATGTGTAAGAAATTCACTTAAAGCCATTTCTACAAACCTGAAAACGCTTGAACCTTTCCGTTCATTCACTCATTCATCCGGAAATTCACTAAAGTCTAACGAAATCCATCCTTTCAAAATTATCGGTGGAAGTGTAAACAACTTGTTTATCAGGAAAATGGCTTTCTAAATGATAAAGTGATTAGAAGAAGTAACAAAAATGAGGTTTGGATTTTCACAATGTACTGTTAAATTTATATTTATGGACATTTAAAATTAGAAGTTTATAATGTATTTGAAATTAAATCTGTAAGGGATATTGGAAGTTGGACAATCCAAGAGGCAGTTGTGGATTATTAACATTCCCATTTTCCTGTTTCATCCTATTCTTTGCTCTCTTTTTTTTTTTCTTCTTTTTTTTTTTCTTTTTTTTTTTCTTTATCCTCTAATTGTAGGGGTTGGTCATAACAGTTTTGTTGGGAGATCATTTTTATTGTACTGGATTCATAACACTAATCAATTTCAAGCTATCAATTTTCTTTCATCTATTATTTATTGAGTAATATACTAGGAATGCAAAAAAAAACTTATTTTAAAATAAAATTTGTAAATCAAATTTATTATTTAATGCTCCGGTTATTTGGGCAAAAAATATTGTTTAAAATTCTTTTTTGTATTCACCCCACCACCATGCCCCATCACATGCCATCATCCACTTTCATTTTCATTCCACTACTATCCCCAAGCTATCAATTTTCTTTCATCTATTATTTATTGAGTAATATACTAGGAATGCACACAAAAAAACTTATTTTAAAATAAAATTTGTAAATCAAATTTATTATTTAATGCTCCGGTTATTTGGGCAAAAAATATTGTTTAAAATTCTTTTTTGTATTTTTTGATATTTGATATAATAGAAAACGAAAATCAGAAAAAATATTTTCCATAATCAATGGAAAACAAATTTATTTGACCAGAAAATAGTTTTTACTTTTAAAAGGCAAAGAACTTTTTTCAGACTAATATCTTACCAATGTCACGACATCACCACTCATATCCACCACTACACCACCATCACCATCGCCGTCACCCCACCACCATGCCATCACATCCACTTTCATTTTCGTTCCACTACTATCCCCACCAAACATAGAAAACAATTTCTCCAAAAGATTATTTTTTAAAAAATTTGTAAATTTTTTTTTTTTTTCAAACAAAGAGAGGGTTACATGACCTACAACAACCACACCAAATTTGAAGTACTATTAGTGTGTTTAGTTTCAATTTTTGAAATTAATTTTTTGTTTTTTGTTTTTTTGTTTTAGTAAATATTTTTAAAATTTTAAGTAATTTTTTTACTTTTTTATATGCACCTTACCTAAATGTATCTAAATAGTAACATATTTATGAAAAAATATTTTAAAATTAATAAATATATAAAAATATGAAAAATGTACTGAATTTTCATCTTTTTTTTTATTTTTTTATATTTAGTGAATTTTTTAAAAAAAATTCACAAATATTATACTTTTTAAGTATATTATGTTAAGTGCGTCTAAAATTTTTTTAAAAAAAATCTTAAAATATAAAAAAAAAATCTGTAAAAACAAAAAATATATATATATAAAAAAAAAAAGCAAAAAAAATAAATTTTTAAAAAAAGTAAATTCTAAAAATAAAAACCAAAGAGGGTGATATTCGTTTGAGATTTTTATTAATAAATCTCATTTAGAAGTATTCTAGCCCAAGAAATCCATGAAGAAATCTTTTAACCCACTTAGTCTCATGTATTTATTGTTTTATTCCATAAAGCCATTTTTCTTGATTTACACTGTTTTCTTAGATTTTTTTGCCCTTATATTTAATATTGATATTTAATGTTGGAGAGTGGAGAGAGAAGGGAAATGATCAATGCATAAGAAATTTCATACACAAATTAAATAATATGGATGTTATTATTTTATATTATTATATAATGTGAATATATTTTTAATTAACAACACATTAAAAATAATGTGAATATTCTCTCTCATCTGATGTGAATATATTTTTAACGTCATCTGATGTAAATATTTACATTCACGTCATCTGATGAGAACATTTACATTCACATCATTTTGTGAGATCATTCACGTCATCATGTACAACATGTTTATATTTAAATGAAAGTTGAGGCTTGTGGTTGTGTAATTTAATGCAATATTGATGTGAACCTTAACATCGCCTTTATCACATGTCATCTGATGTAAACATTCACATTCACGTCATCTAATGTGAACATTCACGTCATCACGTACAGTCAATATTTAGATGCATGAAAACTATCAAAACATAATGACAATCAATAAAAAATCATATTTAATTTTTTGTGTGTAATATATATCAACATTAAATAGTGGTATTTTTGGAGTGAAGATATGGGGAATAAGAATAGTCATGGAAACTACCAAAACATAATAACAATTAACATTGATAGAGATAAGAGAAATTGATAGTGTTTTAATTTTTTTATCTTAAATAAGACCTAATAAAATAATAAAATACATACATATAAATTAGATAGAATAAAACTCGGGATTCAAAATAATAATAATAATAAAATAAAAAAAAAAGCTCCCTATTGGTTTTCATAGGTCCCAAAAACTAGTTTTGGGCTTGAGATGTTGCCTCAAAACAAGAGAGCCCACTTCGTAGTTCGATTGATGAGTGTGCGACCACGTGTTACGCATCCAGTATGGGGTATCACGAGAAGTTATTTAGTGGTACAGGAGCATTGTTCCACGAGTAATGCTAAAAATTATAAAAATAATATCATGAAGATGATCATAAGATATTCTTCACTTTTCGATTATGTATATAATAAAACACTGCACACTAGTCAAATGATAAAAAAATTTCATGATACATTTCATAATTTTTTTCCATAATCCTTAATATTATTCTTGTTCCACAGCACATAAATTTGTTTTCTTACAAAAAGTAGTGACACCCATTATTTTAGCCAATGAAATGAATATTGAAACACCATTTGGTTTTGCCGCTGAGCAAGCTATAATTTCTTGGGGTATCACTGACACTCACGCGCGCACACACTCACACTCTCTCTCTCTCTCTCTCGACCTAACCCCACAACCACCTTTCTCTGCTCAGACTTATCCGTAATTGGGTTTGGGGTTTCTTCTCCCATCATCATCTTCGAGTCGAAACCCTAACCTTCGGATCAGGTACTCTCTCTCTCTCTCTCTCTTCTACTTGATTCCTCAATTCTGATCTTGTCTTGCTTAGATCTGTTTTTGGTTTGACGGATTCGACAACGATTTTGATCTCTTAGGGATTTGCTTTGCTAAAAAAAAATAATAAATTTTGATCTTGCACGAATAGATTACAATTTTTACACCGATAAACATGATTTGCGGTTCTTTCTTTTCCTTCATGATTCTCTGCTTAACGGTATCGATATGTAATAAAGATAACTTTTTTTTTTTTTTTAAGATCAAGTTGTACTTCGTATTTGAATTCTGGGTTTTTCGATGCATGATAAATTTGCTGCGCTTGTAGTGATGTCCCTTCTTAGAGGTTGTTCTTGCATGGTTATATTCTTTTAATTTTTAGGAATTCTAAAGCCTAAGACTTCCAATTTGTTTTTGTGTGGAGATGAATTCATACTATTTTGATGTAATAAAATATAATTATTTCTAACATAAAATTGAAGAAATACTTATTAGTTTTTGTATATTTTGTGTCTGTGCTGTGTTGTGCCTTTCTTTTTAAAAATTGTAATGTCTGTGTCTCATGTCCCGTGTGTCCATGTCTCTGAAACCTCTTCTTTGGTTCAAGAGGGGTTCCCGAACGGTACTTGGTAGGTGACCATGTCTGCTTGTGGCAGTTGACAGTGACACGAAATTATGGTGGTGGGTCATGGGTGGTGGTTGTGGCTGTGGCAATTACGGGTTGTGGTGGCCGGCAATGAATTCCGTCGGTAGGTAGAGATCTGAAACCAATGGAATGGCTCATTTCCTTTTGACTACCAGAGATGAGAATGGGAATGAGAATGGGAATGGGCATTTGATTTCACCACGTTTTCATGTAACAAATTTGACCTTAAGTGTCGTGATCAATATGATGAGATCGGTCTATACACTGTTCTGAAAACATTTTTATCTTTTATGTTATTTCTGATGTATGTCATTGTCAAACATGGGGGAGTGAGGTCTATAATTCTTTAATGTCTGAATTGTTATTTTGTTCCTTTATATCAATGTTTGAATATTATTCGTTGTTATGGTTCTAATGTTGATTTTTCCTTCAAGCCAGGTCTGAGTATTGGAGTTTAGTGATTGAAATTTGGGTTTTTGGTTTCTGTTCAAATTTGTAAGCCAAGTTTCATGTCTGAACTCGACATCCAGATTCCTTCAACTTTTGGTATGTTTACTTTATTTCATTACTGGCATTTGCATCTTCAAACCTTGTTTAATAGTTTACTCCAGTACAATTGTTTAAAAGCAAAGTATTTTGCTGTCCCCTAATTGAAGGGCCCCTCCTCCAACACATGCATACACAAATAAATGAACATAAAGTAAATAGAAGATGCGAAAAGAACCCATACATGTGCACGCACTTGATGCAAACGAGAGAATTTTTCTTCCTCTTAGTCTTCTCAGTTTGCAATATGACGAATTTTGTTTTCATGTGGCTGATTAGATCCGTTTGCTGAGGCAAATGCTGAGGATTCCGGTGCTGGGTCAAAGGAATATGTGCACATCCGTATACAGCAGCGGAACGGTAGGAAAAGCTTGACAACAGTGCAGGGGTTGAAGAAAGAATTCAGCTACAATAAGATACTCAAGGACCTCAAGAAGGAGTTTTGCTGCAATGGTACTGTAGTCCAGGACCCAGAACTAGGCCAGGTTTGTCTCAATGTCAAAGTAACCCGTCTCGGTATTATTTGGCTCGGTGCTCCTCTGACATTGATATTGTTGATTTTTCTAAAGGTTATTCAACTTCAAGGTGATCAACGAAAGAATGTCTCAACCTTCCTTGTTCAGGTGATTATCTTGAACCTCTGTAGTATTTGGACGTAATTTGAGCTTGTTCAGTGGGGTTTTTGATTTCTCCTCCCCCTTTCTTTGCGGTTGAAACAGGCTGGCATAGTGAAAAAGGAACACATCAAAATTCATGGTTTTTGAGCTTGCAGTTTCCATTGCTAGTTCCTTAAGAATTCTGAAGTTAGATTGTAAACCTAGCTGTTGTGTTATCTCTATGGTGGTGGTTTTGCTATCAAGTTTGGTTTGTGGTGTCTCATAATTTCCCGAATCTGAGTGTTACTATGCAATATTTATCATTATAATAAAGGTGGTCTTGTGTGTTTTTTTGCCTTTGAAACTCTCTCTCTATCTCTCTCTCTCTCACACACAGTGGTGTTCGTATGGGGGAATACTTTGGAGAATAAGTGGCAAAAACACACAAACGTTGGAAAAGGTTTGCCAGATTTAAAAAATAGTTTTGTGGAAACAAAGTAAGATTAGAATGCAAACAAAAAAAAAAAATTGGTATAGGATAATCATTGCTGTAATATTTTTTTTTTTTTTTTTTTTTTTTTTTTTTTGCCCTTTCTGATATTACTACCATGGAAGTCGCATCTGTATTTTTTCATATTACTACATAGCGGTGCAAAGGGGCTGTATAAAATAATGTAAATCCAATATGAACAGAAACAGAGAGTAATATGATTGAAAGTTATTTTGGTTATGATTTATAAATTGATTTTTTTGTTTATTATAAAAAGATGGGTAAATTTTTTTATTTTTATTTTGGGTTAGATTTATAAATTAATTTTTTTATTTATTAAAAAAAGACATTTAAAAAAAAAAAAAAAAGGTAAAGAAGTAACGTAGTTCAATTCAATTAATACCTTATTTATAATGTTGAATTATAGGAGAAGAGTAATATTATATGTAATAATTAGTATATTATTTAGTGTATTAATTGATGATGTGATATAATTTAAGATGTTTTTAATATTTGTAATTTATATAACGGGTGGGGTTAATAATAATGTAATAATTAGTGTTGGTATATTAATTAGTACATTAATTAATATATATAGCACCACTCATAGAAGAAACGCATTTAAAAACACTACCCAAAAATTTTCTCTACACTATTATTCCTCTTTCCTAGAACCCTTCATTATCCCTTTAAATTATTAGTGCTATCTACATCTCATTATAATTAGTATTATTTTGACAAAATTACATATGTATATTTTTTAAAATATCATGACTAAAATTTGTTTCCTTTTTAGAATTTTCCTTGGCATAACGTTCATTAGTCTTACCAGGTGAATGATAATTTTTTTTATGTATATTTTATATCAAAAATGCCTCAGACCCCTAGTGGGGGTCATGTTTGTGGCCTTCCCATTGGCTAAAAAAAAAAAACTGTTTTTTTTTTTTTCTTTTTTTTATTTTCAGCGAATCATGGCCCACCACCTCAGTGGGGGTCGACCCCCAGTGAGGGTCTCCAGCATTTCCGATTTTATATTATGTTTTCAATAAATTGAATGTGGGCATTTCCATTTTTACCTCTATTTAATGAACCAAAAAATAGGGAAATATGTTCTATGCCGATGAGCATTGTTATGTGGACTGACAAAATAAATATATCCCATATCATGTAATTTATTATTTTATGCTAATATTTGAAGAAAGAAAATTTTTAAAAATAACAATAAATAATTGATGTTTGACATAATCACCCAATACCCCTTAAAAACTGAATAATTTATTGATACCAACCGTTCCACAGCCGCCTTTTTCAACAACCATTCTCGTTGGTATCTCCCACCTTCCATTCTCTCTTCTCTCTCTCTCTCTTTCTCTCTCTCTCTATTTGACTCCAAAGTGCCTCCATTTCAACATCTCCTCCAGAGGTTGTCCATATATATAATTACATTCTTGTTTTCTCTCTTGGTTCTATAGAAAAATGGCTGACTTGGATCACTCCACTGAAGATACTTCTGGAGACTCTAGAGGTATACTCACTAACTACCCCCCTTCAAAATTACCTGGATCATGTCACTGTCTTCACTTAATAATTACAGTTTCTTTTTCCTCTACTTGGCGTGTTTTGTTGGTGGTTGAGAAAAGGTGAAAAGGAAAATATGCACTTGTCAACTGGTTTGGGGGGTTACAGAGATCCCCAATGTTCCAAATTTATTTTCCTTTTATTCTCTTAAGCATATGTACGCCTTAGCAAATCCCTTAATTTGCATTGGTTGGGGTGTGTGTGTCCAATGCAGAGGACAATAATAGTCATCAAGATTCAGAGCTTCAATTCTCTGAAGATGAGGAAACCCTTATTATCAGGATGTTCAATCTTGTTGGAGAGAGGTTCTACTTCTCTTCTGTTTCTTCTTCTTCTTTTCTATCTTAGGAATAAAATTAAAATTAATTTAATTTGTGGGTCCATCAGATGGTCTCTAATTGCTGGGAGGATCCCTGGAAGAACAGCTGAAGAAATTGAGAAATACTGGAATTCGAGGTACTCTACGAGCCAATGAAGTATTAAATGGAAACAACATAGATATGCACACATAAACAATGGTTTGTCGTGTAAAAATGCATTTTGGATGTAGCCAATTTGCATGATAAGAACTTCAAAATCGGTATAGGAAAAGAAAAGAAAAGAAAAAAAAAGGAAGGAACAAAGAAAAAGAAAAAGAAGAGCTAGCTAATTATTTACCAAGAAAGAAAATAGCTGTGATGGTAAAGAATTAAAGCCCATAATAGATTAGAAAGTGGATGTATATGTTGGTGATTTGACTGCGTATGTATGAATTGTAATGTAAGTTTTGAGTTTGTGTATGGGAGAGGGAAAAAAAAACTATAGCTGTGTATGTGAACTTATGATTCTGTAAATTTGTCTAACAACAACAAATACTCTGCAAAATGAGCATTGAATGTCTTGTGAATTGTGATCCTTCATACTTGTAGACTTTTCTGCTCTCTTGTGGGCTAATGTTGATCACTATATGTTTACGCCAACTAATTGCTTGAACGCATTGCAAATTGTTTGTGGATTTCAGAGGGAATTCCATCTAATTGTTTGTGGATTATGAAGTCAAAAATATATTGTTTCAGAGAGAATTCCATGAATTGTTTGTGGATTATAAAGTCAAGAATATGTTGTTTCAGAGAGAATTTCCATCTGAGGGAATTTCTTGACAAAAGCAAAGAAGTCTAACGATTTATTATTATTTATTTATTTGAGAATTAGGAAGATCATTATACCCTTACCTGGGTTAAAACATTAATTGAATACAATACTGTAGAGGGTTAGAAATTAAACCCCAAACTAAGTATAGGCCTAAGCACTAAGGTCGCCCCAAAGAGGTGGTTGGGAATAAAAAAGGAGCATGAGCCAAAGCTCAAGGGAAGTGGGCCGAAGCAGGTTCGACCCATCAGGGCTCCAAATGGACTCCACGAAGAAAAATGCCTAAATCAAGTTGCAAAGGCAACACCTGCAGCGATGAAGTTGCGGAGGGAACATGTACAGCGGGAAAGTTACTGAGGCACTTTGTCTCAGCGTTGCCATTCCTAATATCTTCGGTCCTGCCGCCATCTGAAGTTGCCAAGGAAAAGAGAAAGTCGACGTAACTAAGTTGCAGAGGCAACACTTGTGACGGCCAAGTTGCGGATGTCAAGTTGTAGAGGCACTTTGTCTCAGCACTGCCATTCCAAGTATCTTCAGTGCCGCCATTTCAAGTAATGTCGGTACCATAACTATCTGGAGTTGCTGAGGAAAGGAGAAAACCGAAGAAACAAAGTTGCAAAGGAAATACTTACAGCGCCCAAGTTGCGGAGGCATTTTGTCAGCGCTGCCATCTCTAATATCTTCAGTCTTGCCGTCTGAACTTGCCACGAGAAATGACTACCGAAGCAACTACTACCGCAGCAACTAACATGCTTGGCGCTGATAGCAAGCCCCAAGGCATTACTAGCCCAGGGCTGATAGTAGGTCCTCCTTTCTCTCTCAAAGTTCATTTAACTTGGCACTGATAGCAGGCCCCAAGATTTACTGGTTGGAGCTGATAGCAGGCCCAGAGATACCAGTTTACCGTGACAATCCTGCGAAGATGGAAGCAGGGTAGCCCGAACATAAGGGACTCCCTTTCCATTACCCAGGTCATAGACCTACCTTAGTCGCACAGGCAGGACTAAGGAAGCCCCCTTGGGCTTGGTATTAAGGCACAGCATGGCTGATAGCAAGCCTGGCTGTGGCCTTCGCACTAGGAAGCTGGGGAGTTTGTGGTTAGGTGGCTAAGGGTGGAGGCTTTACTGAGATGAGTACGAACATAGTCGATAACAGGCTAATGAAGTCCTAAGAATGCATGTACTGGCCAACTAGAACTGAGAAGGCAAGTGCAGCGGCAAGATTTACCGTTGCAAATGCACTTGCTAAGGTTCAAGCTGAGAAAGCAAGTACAGAGGCAAACACTCTCGCTGCAACTGCACTTGCTGAGGCTCAAAAGGGAGTTGCAGCGCCAAACACTCCCGTCGCAACTACCCTTGCTGAGGCTCAAAAAGGTAGTTGCGAAGACAAACAGATAGTACACAGTACATGCAGAGGGACACGTGGCACCTTCAGCCTGGTGGCTCAAGGCAGAATATTTCATGTAATCCTCAGAAACACATGTCTTCTCTCTATTTGGCCACTTGGTGTCCTCTTAGCACCAAGAAAAAGCCTATAAATAAGACTCATTTCCCAAGGTTCAACAAGAAGAATTTTGGAGATTTGGGGGAGATATTGCCCATTTTGGCACTACCATTGTCTTCTTTTTGAGTCATTTGCTTCACCCTCACCCAGCTACACACTCTCCAACTCCCAGATAGTTGCTGCTACTCATTCTTTAGCCACTTCCACCACTATTGAACCATTAACATAGTTTTACCTCTCTATGCTTGAACCCCCCTACAAACACAAACACAAATACACACACACACACACCATGCCAACTTTCCAAAGGAGTCCAGCATCAAAATTTATGTTAACAACCAATATAAATATCATAGTTGCATTATCCCCGTCTTAATTAGTTTTAAAAAAAATTAAACGGTCTAGTCTAGTGTCAAAATTGTTTATGGTTCTTTATTTTGAGGTCAAATGTAATCAAATTAACTTAGGCTCCGTTTGATTTAATTTTTGAAAAGAGTTTTGAGTTTTGAGTTCTATTTTGAAAGATAAGTTATTGAAAAGAGTTTTAAAAATTAAAAATTTATTTGGTTATGAGTTTTGAATATAATGTTGGAATAATTTGTAATTTTTATTTTTTATTTTATAATTAAATAGATATGTGTGAGGGAAAATTTGATTGATTGATTTATATAATATGAGAGAATGAAAAAGGAGAGAGAAGAGAGGAGAGAAAAAAAACAACTAATCAATTTATTAATAAAAAAAGGAGAGAGGAGAGATTAGAAATAAATTTTTAAATTGATAAATTAAACATGTTTTTTGATTTTTTTTTATCTAAATGTTAATTTAAAAATTAAACCAAACGATACCTTAATTTTTTTGTAAATAATATGTTCGATTGGCATACAAAAAGAACGATTAAAATTATTGAAATGAATTCGAAATCAGCCCATCGGAACTCTCACAACAACACTTCCTAACTCACAAAACTGATTTTAGTAAAATTAGACTTAACGATTCTGAACAGTGGTCAAAATAATTTCTTTTTGAACGCACGTTTATAAAAATTTAATTTTTAATTTTTTTAATCAAAAAAATTAATTTTTTGAATAATGACAAAGGTAAAAAAGTTAATTTTTTTTACTAAAAAGTCGAAGACTAACTTTTTGCTAGTTTGCCAAAGCAATATGTTGTCAGGATTATTGCTGGGTCAAGAATGGACAGATGAATCAAATTTTGTTTGGTGCAGACTCCTCTAGTTTTTAAATAATTAATTTTTCTTAAATTTATTTATACTATTTAATTTTAACTCATAAAATAGAAGTAGAAATTGTATTAAATTGTTTTACATAAACTCTTAAAATAAAATAAATTATAAACAACTCAAGTAAATTCCACCAAACAATTAGCAACCAAGGACGCATCTTTTTCACCATTAGTATTATTTTTGTGATTGACAGATAGTTTGTTAATATGCCAAACAAAGGGTTAATAGGGACAAGATACATAATAAAATAAGAGGGTAAATTTGTAAATTTAATGATTTTTAATTTTAACTGACAAACCAACTTCCAGAGGTGCACTTTTGGCCCACTGATTTTAAAAATCTCAGCAAATAAAGCATATTCTGGTATAAGAACTTTTAAGCTTGTTTAGAATCACAACCAAATACCCACAAAAATCTACTTTATGATTAATTTTTAGAATCACACATAATATCTAGATTCATAAAACAAAAAGTCACACACACACATATATATATATATATACAATCATTTTCATAGCAATGATATTTTATTTCCTAAGGTTCTAGTTTTTTCACTTGTTATTGTTACAAAAGAAGAAAAAATAAAATAATTGAGCTTTCACATTTTTACAAAAAGTAGTGGAAAAGCATATCAGAAATGGCTCTACCCGTGACACCAACATGCATCATATGCATACCAAAAAAGTTTAGGTACACGGAGATAATCAAGTACAGAATGTATAAATATGAGATAATATATTTTAATTATAAGGGCAAATTACATATACCCCTCTCGAGGTTTAGTAAAATTATAAATATCCTCTAAAGTTTGAGAAATTATAGATACTTCTCTGAAGGTACTATTTGCATAACAAATTACGGAACAAATTGTTATGAAAATATAAACTTCAAAGGGCAATTTGTTACGAAAATATAAACTTCATGGGGTATCTGTAATTTCTAAAACCTCAAAAAATATCTGTAATTTAGCTAAAACTCAAGGAATGTATATGTAATTTGCCCTAATTATAACTATAAATAATTTTATATCATATTTACGTATTATGTGTTTATTTTTTCTGTGCACGTAACAGCTGTTTGCACATAGAGATGCTTACATACACTGAGAGTGAGCAGTTCATGCATTAATTTCCGATGTACCGAAAAAAAGAGCAGTTCATGCATGCCACTTGTAGCAGAAGTAGACAACCCTCTCACCTGCATTATCACGATAAGGATCCTCTCTATCATAATGTTTTACAATAATTTTATTGTCTTTTATTTTTATTTATTTTTTATCACAAGGCACATAAAAATAATTCAACTTAAAATAAAACAATATTAAACTATTACGGACTTCCCTAAATTCACACATCTGAAATTAAAATAAGTAACTATTCAATAATTTTGAAGCACTTTTGTTAGACCGTTGTTATCCACGGTTTTTTTTTTCAAAATAAATTTTGGGAGTTTATAGCAAAATAAATTTTAAAATTTTGATTATTAAAAGTTAATGAAAGAATTTTTAATTTTTATTTTATGATTTTTAATTTTCAATTACATATAAATAAAAAAATTTAACGTGAGAGAAATCATACCAATTAGGCCTAAGACCATCTCCAATTCAAATTGTATCTTTCATCAAATTTAGAATTTGATAAAAATGGTATTTCCATCGTTTTACTAATTTGGTATTAAATGAAGGAAGTTATACTTTTTTCATCAAATTAAGAGAGCTTTTAATTTTTCATCAAATCTCGCAGATAATCGTTGGTGGACGATTAGATTGGGAAAGATTTGATAAAAATTTACAGTAGACTAGATGACTAACCAGATTTGATGAAACGAAATGAAAGCATCATTTAAATCAAACTTTTACTCAAATTTGATATTAAAAAAAAAATTAAGCGTTAGAGATACTCTAATAGATGACCCACCTATTTATATTTTACGTTTCTCATTTATGCAAAATAGCATATAAATAATAGCATATGATAATTTAAAATTATTTAATAATTTTTTGAAAAATGTAATTTTTGCTTCTGACATTAGATTTATACCACGGAATTTATATAACAAGAGCATTGCATAAAGATTATTTATACAAACTCTTTAAATTATTAAAAAGTATCATTTTAACTCTTTAAATTATAAAAACTTATAAATAGGCCTCCTAAATTATTTAAAAGTAATATTTTGTCCCCTAAATTATAAAAGCATACACATAAATTTTAAATTATAAAAACGTACAAATTAAATCCTTAAAGGGGTCAAATGTCAATAATTTAGAAGATTCATATTTATATATATATATATATATATATATATATATTTTTAAATTTAAGAACAAAATAATATTTCTCAATAACTTAAAAGTTATGAAAAAATTACTCATAAATCCCATTTGGGGAAATGTTAGTCCATTTAGTCGTCTATGTTTTTCTACAAACCAAATAGTCCTTTTTATTTGTAGTATGTATTATTGATTTAATTTAGTAATATTTGAGTTTACTTTTTTGTCTCTTATTGTGATTATGTTTTTGATATTGTTTGGAGATTGAGTATATGTGGATAAGGTATAGTTTAACATTTCTATTTTTTTTAGGAATTTCGTGGAATGATTGTGGGCATTATTAATGTTACCTTCTTTGTATTACATTATTGATGTTAAATCATTTGCGTTTTCTTGGAAAGGTGTGTAGGTTGTAAGGTTCACATTTACCTACATAACATCAGTCCAAAGCCACGTTGCCGTACCATTAAGCCTTCCACTAACAACTTATAACATTAGCACCAAACACCAACCACATAACATAACATCGACACAATCTGACAATTCCCGACAATTAACAGCCACTACCCCCTACTATTACCAAACCCCACCAATACTTTCAAACATACATCCTCCCATTAGCCCCCAATATTACAAAATACACACCCAATCATACAAACATTAGCTACAACACCATGCGTCTGTTACATTACATATATGCACAACATCACATTTGCAATCACTCGTAACCTCCAAACCCGTGAAAATATTTACAACATTAACCGACAAAACCATATATCTGTCACATTACAAACATGCACAACATCACATTTGCAATCAATGGTAAACTCCAAACCTGCAACGTGAACAATATCACCTAAAACCCTACATGACACACCAATTAAACAAAGAATAATACTATATGCACCAAGTAGTATACTAACTCGTATACTAATTGATTATGTGTCATAATTTAAGAGGTTTTAGTATTTGTAATGTGATTAATGAGTAGGGTCAATAACAATATCATAATTAGTGTTGGTACACTAGTTAGTGTACTAATTGGTGCATATAGCACTACTATTAAACAAAAACTCATTTCAAACATCGACCTTGATGTTGTATTGTTCCACAAACAACCAAACTAACATTGAAAACACTCATACTTGTTGTCATCGCACTAACACATAAGCAACGATGCCGTCGACGGATTAATTTTAAATTGCCGACGTTACATCTTCAATGTTAATTGCACTCCAAGATGTCCTAGTGCCCACGCTGCTTTGCCCTTGTAAATTTTATAGTAGGGGTTTTCATGATTTTCTAGGATTTTTTGGAATTTTTGTAATGTTATTTGGGGAATAATGAATTCTGGGTGTAACGATCCCAAATCCAACATTCAACTCACACAAACTAAGGATCAACACTGCAACATCGGCAAGGAAACATTAACGTTCTCATTTTTGAGCTTCTGGTTTGTTTGCAATGAAAGGAAAAGAAAAAAATGCTATAATATACTTTTGAGTTTTTTTAGTAACTACAACATCATCTAAACACCCAATATATCTCTTGAAATAGCCAATTCATGCGTTATATTCATAGGTTCAAGTGTAATTAACATTGCCTTGGGACCAATTAATTTACAAAAATAATTCAAACTATCTAAACTTAAAATTTATTAGTATTTTTTTCAAAGTTTTTTTTATACGATTTTATAATTTGGGAAATGTAAATATGAGAGATAATACTAATCCCCTGCATCACACTCTCCAGGGGCTAGGTAGCAATTTGGAACACTAAACCCATTCTAGACTCTTCAAATCCTATCGTCAACACACGTGTCCCCATCTGGACAGTTGTAGATATTTTCTCTCTCTCTTCCCTATATCACTCCCCAATCCTCATTCTCTCTCCTTCACAGCCCCCTCACACCCCCCCTGAAATCACACTTCACTCCACAGTACTCCCTTCCCTTCCCTTCCCTTCCATGGCAACTATGGCTACAACCCTCACTTCCTCTCTCTCCTCCAACCCCAAGACTTCCTTCTTGGACACCCACCAATCCTCCTTCCATGGCGTCCCTCTTTCTTCCCCAATTCGTCTCCAACCCATCAAATCCACCCCACACAACCTCTCTATTTCCATGTCCGCTTCTTCTCCTCCCTACGATCTCCGATCATTCACATTCGAACCCATCAAAGAATCGATCGTTTCGCGCGAAATGACTCGACGGTACATGATGGACATGATCACCTATGCTGATACTGACGTTGTTGTCGTCGGCGCTGGCTCTGCTGGCCTTTCCTGCGCTTACGAGCTCAGCAAAAACCCATCAATTCAGGTAAAAAAAAGTCTATGATCGAAATCACTGTAATGTTCTGGGTTAGATACACTAATTTTGTAGCAATCCCCAAATTGAAATTGGATACATACATGTACGCAGACATGCAGTTTATCTCACTATAAACACCCTATTTGTTTGGGTGTAAAATTTCTGATGTGGGTTTCACTTTTTTGTAATTTGATTATGTGCATGTGCATGTAGAAGAACTGATAATTTTTTACTAGTGGATCTTTTCTGTCATACAAATCTATGTATGGGAGTTGCTAAATAGTCTCATCATCATGTAATTTGATTCTGTGAGCCTTTTATGGACGCTGAGGGCGAGGCCGCCCAAAACCTCTTATATCTATCTAGCCTTCTTTGTGTTGGTTTTTTTTATTTTCTTGATCATTTAGTGGGTTGAATTGAAATCATATGATTCTCGCATAACAAGTCCATTATTGGAGACAATTTACTGTAGAAACAGTTATTAAAGACAATTTACTGTAGATGCAGTTTTAAAGCTTTGAAACAATTAGAATTAGATCCCGTTAACAAATTACGTAAAAATCTTGTCTATTCTTGTGTATTTGGTTTTTGTGTTTCTAGCCCGACTGATTTTTATCTTATGACCATGTTCTTTTAAATAGGTGGCAATCATTGAGCAATCCGTCAGCCCCGGCGGTGGTGCATGGCTCGGTGGACAACTCTTCTCAGCCATGGTTGTCCGGAAGCCAGCACACTGCTTCCTTGATGAGCTCGGTATTGAGTATGACGAGCAGGACAACTATGTGGTGATCAAACACGCAGCTTTGTTTACATCGACCATCATGAGCAAGTTGTTGGCTAGGCCAAATGTGAAGCTCTTCAACGCTGTGGCAGCTGAGGACTTGATTGTGAAGGGAGGGAGGGTCAGCGGTGTTGTGACTAACTGGGCTTTGGTGTCCATGAACCATGACACACAGTCCTGCATGGACCCCAATGTGATGGAGGCTAAGGTAGTGGTGAGCTCTTGTGGACATGATGGTCCATTTGGGGCCACCGGAGTCAAGAGGCTGAAGAGTATCGGAATGATTGATAATGTCCCAGGGATGAAGGCCCTCGACATGAACACGGCTGAGGATGCTATTGTGAGGCTTACAAGGGAGATTGTGCCCGGGATGATCGTTACTGGCATGGAAGTTGCAGAAATTGATGGAGCCCCAAGAATGGTAAATTCTTTTTCATAAATATACACCTTGGTTTTGATTAACTTGGAGATGCTTTACTATATGCTCTGTTTTTCAAATATTGTCTAGATAGTATTCCTAGTTGTGTGTGCGCTACTAATGCATAGTCTGTTTACATAGATATAGTAAATCTTTTGAAGAAAAATTTAGTATATAGTATATCTTTTGCATAGAGATACTCTGCTTTGAATAATTGGGACATGCTTTACTATATACTGTGTTCTACAAATATTGTTTGGCTAGTATTCCTAGTTTTATGTATACTACTAATGTATTGTTAATAAGATTCCATTGTTCTAATCCATTTTTCCAATATGGGCATTTTATTTTTGTGGGATGCAAGGTAATGAGTTAAACAAGCAATGTTTTTTTTATTTAAAATATGTCTGCTAATATGTTCTTTTTGTGATGCAGGGGCCTACATTTGGAGCGATGATGATATCAGGACAAAAGGCGGCTCACCTGGCATTGAAAGCATTGGGACAGCCAAATGCACTGGACGGAACATATGTTGGAAGCGTTCAACCTGAGCTTATCCTAGCTTCGGCAGATGCCATTGAAACTGCAGATGCTTAAGCGTAGTACTAGCAAATATGCGAAGTCTAATAAAGAAGAGTGAACAAGAAAGTAGTAGTTGGGATGAGATGTGATGGTTGTGATGGCAAATCCTTGAGTGGATCAGTAAATTCAATGGGTTAGATGTAATTAGGCCAAGTTTTTGATTGTGTGCGTCTCCTTTTGCTTTCCCTTTCTTTTGGGACTTGGATTTGAGAAATGGTAGCACTTGGTTCCTTTTGTTTTTACACATCTGCCTATGCTCTCTCTCTCTCCCCCCCCCCCCCCCCCCCCCCCCCCCCTCTCTGTGTGTAATGTGTTTACCTTGTGTATTTTGGTCTCTGTTTTGTGTGAACACACTGCCATGAAGAGTCACCAAGAAGATCAAGCATTGAGGAAGTGACTTGAATTGGTTTGGCCTCAACTCTAACATAGACTTGTCAAGTTTGTCGCATTCTGGAACAAAGAACTCGCGTCGACTCCAGGCTTGGAATATCCAGGAATTTGTCTAATGAACAAGGCAAACCTGGAAGCTTGATTGAACACATTTTTTGACAATAAAAAAATCAATGTTCATCAGCTACATTGGTTTAGTTTCTCTGATGATGCCAAAAAACAAAAATCTGATAAGCATGAACAGCTTAGCTATCAATAAAAGAAAGGGGACGATTGGGCAGAGATCTTTCAGATAATTTCGAGGTGATATTCAGATAAGGTTTAACGCAGTCCTGTTAAGTGCAGACTGAGTGCTGTTATTACTGAATCAGGATAGATGCATCTTAGGATTATTTAACGGTTCAGATTTGATTTTTTTTTTATAAAAAAAAATTGTTTCTAAAATTATGTTTTTTTTTTTTTAAATTGTCAGATTTAGACTGTTGGATTGTCTTAGCATGCACTTCTATCATTGCAAGTAAGAAGGTAAGGAGAGAATGCAAGTAGAGGATCTGGCCTAGTTATTACTGGCTTGGCTTTTTTCACATTAAGTGATGTATCTCTACCATTATAAGTAGGAAGATAAGGAGAGAGTGCAAGTAGAGGATCTAGACTTGTTATTATTGACCTGGTTTTTTTAACATTAAGTGAGAATATTTCGTAGTGATCATCATGACGAAATCATTTTGAATCCATCTTAAGTTGCAAATATGATCAACAAATTGTAGGAAGGAAAAGAATTTTGCAAGATTTTAGTGTATTAGGTTGTTGCATGATTATTCATGAAATGTCCAGGGTATACAGACATTTAAGGACAGAGGATCCGATCTCTTTCCTAGGAACCTTGATTTTATACATTCCAGACAATTTTAAGGTAGTGTTTAGGTTGATTTGGAACTATTGCAGTTGCTGAGTAGGGTCATAAATGAAGGAAACTTTCCACTTCCTCTTGAGAATCATTGCTAAAAATAAATAAATAAATAAAAACTAGAGTTCAAATGCGTCAAACCAAGTTCATTTTGGGTTTGTCTCGAGTCTAGACCATGTTTGGCTACCTCTACTTAGTCTCTGCCAAAACAACAGACACAACTAACAAAACCCAATCCTCATATACCCAGTAACTAACTGTGACAATAAACCTCTGGAAACTCACTTCTCCGATTTTCCCTCTAAAACTAACGGAAGAGAACTCTGCTGAATGGGTCTAACTATGTTCTCTTTCTATTTTAAGCAATTCATGTCAATCTCACACTTGGGTTTTTCATGTCAATCTCACACTTGGGTTTTTTTCTTTCATAGTCTTACCTTTGTCCTCACCACCACCTCCTTGATTGATCGTGTGTTCTCACGCGGCATTGTCTGGATATCATCATCAAACACCCTGCAGCCATTAACTCTCCGTTAGCTTCGCGCCTCTGCTCTCAGCTCAACAACAACAACTATTTGTTACCCATATACATATGATCCCCATTTCTAGCAATGAAAATACCGTGGAAACTAATAACAATATCTTGTATTGTCCTAATCTTTTCTTGCTATAGCATTGGGAAATGTAAGGCTCAATCGGATTATGACTTCGGTAATGGAGATGGTGGGAAGGTGGCTGCCCCGCCTCCCGAACAAAACACCTGCAACGGAATCTACGTGGCCTACACATTCACGTCGCGTGAAAAGGCGTATCCGTTTGTGAAGAATGCTTCAGCGCAGGCATGGGCGTTTAAGTCTCAGTTGTTGGTTTTGAATGCGGGTTCATACGAGCTGAAGGCTTGGAAGGTTCATGTTGGGTTTCAGTATGATGAGATATTGGTTGGGGTGAATGGGGCTGTTGTGGTGGATGCCGAGGACTTGCCCACGAAGGTGGGGAAGAATGGGACCACGCTTGCTGGGTATCCGATGACGGACTTGAAGACGGCGATTGAGACTGCCGCGGATGTTACGCAGATTCAGGTGACTGTGGAGATGACAGGGACACAGTTCGGGTTGAAGAAGGGGACTCCGATGCCTAAGACGATTAAGCTTGTGAATGAGGGGTATAAGTGTCCTGCGCCAAAACGCCACAGTAAGTATATATATGTTGACTATTATTAGTACTATATTTGTGTTTTTTTTCGTGAGGTAAGGTGACAAAAATGAGCTTATAACTTATGGTTGTTGAGACTAGAAACAGAACCAAGGAACAAGAGTAATGAAGATTCAACATTTAGGCTTTATAGATTTTGATAGGGAAAAGCAAAATGAATTTTCTAGTTATTTTACCAGAAAATACAACCAAAATGCCCTTTTTAAGAGGCAAGAAAATACAACCGAAGTGTTTCCATTCTTTTTGGGTAAATTAAAAGGGAATGGAGAGTCAAACTCATGTCCTTTTAATTAGTTATACAAGTTTTATGTGGAGTAAAATAGAAATGCTATGAACCATAAAAAGTTATCTCAAAATTTATTTCAAAATGAACTGTATAGTGTAAATTTAAAGTTGATAGAATGTGAGTCATAGCTAAAATAATTGCAGTCATAGAATTTTTTTTTAAGATACTTTTCCGAATTTGTAGCATTGTTGGGACTAAAAACGCGAGTTCTCGCCCTGGGCTAATCCCGTTTTTCTCATAGTTCAATGGGACAACAACAAAGCCAAGAACATAGAAGGTGACCAAATTGGCATTGTTTATCCTCACATTCCTCTGTTGGCATCTCAACCTACTCAAAACCATAAGACCATGTCTCAAAGTTCAAGTGCTTCAAGATTCTAAACATGAATCAATAGTTCTAGACATGAATCAATAATTGAGATTGCATTGAGACACAAAAACAAACAATTTAGAGACAGAAAATCCTCAGATGTCAAATGTTTGTCCAGCACTACACTGCAAATCCATCCCCTGAGATGCAATGTAGATCAATTTTCACACTTCATATTTTTGCTGTAATCCTGACATTGTCATTAGAAGGCATATTACTAACTTCACTTCTGATTGTTCGTTTTTTTTACAGCCACCTCCATGAACGTCTGCTGTCGCAGCGACCCAAAATACAAGGCCACAAAAGAGGTCAAAACAAAGTTTTTGCCTCGCCAATATGGCGACCTCTCCATCACCTACGACATCCTCCAAGCCTTCGATGGCAACTATCTCGCCCAAGTAACCATCGATAACTTCCACCCCCTTGGCCGCCTCGACCACTGGAACCTAACTTGGGAGTGGATGAGAGGTGAATTCATTTACACCATGAGAGGAGCTTATACCCATAAAAAAGACCCTTCTGAATGCATATATGGAAAACAAGGACAGTACTACCAGACCTTGGATTTCACTCCAGTCATGAACTGTCAACGAAAACCCATCATCTCCGACCTCCCAAAGGAGCGAGCCAACGATGAAAAAGTCGGCAAACTCCCATTCTGCTGCCGAAATGGTACTATTCTACCAACTATCATGAATGAAACCGAGTCGAGATCAATTTTTCAGTTACAGGTCAGTGGCGCCTCAAGATTTGTTTTTTTTGAAATCTTAAAATGAGATATTATTTTATTGTGTTTTTAAAAAATTGGAGCTTTTGAAAATAAATTTTGTTTGAGATTTTTTTGTAAATCTTAATGAACAAACTAAGGATTTGTTTGGAAAGTGACAAATATAACGTGAAAAATAAAAACTGAAACATTTAGGCCTTGTTTGGGAACCCTCTTTTTTAGTTAAAAAGTCAAAAAGTTATTAAATTAGTTAAAAAGTCAACAACTCATACCAAAAAGTCAAAGATTCTATTTTCTCTCTACTTTTTGTACATCTTTTCGTAAAAAGCCAAAAAATCATCCCAAACATATTAGTTTTTTTTAACTCATATTTTAGCTAAATAATTAAAAAATTACTAAATTAGCTTGTTCCCAAACGAGGGCTTAGTAAAGATTTTTTTTTAACTTTTTATCGAAAAACGTATAAAAATGTAGAGCGTATGAGAAAGAATTTTTTGTATAACTTTTCTAACTTTTTTTTTGATTGACTTTTACTTTCTGACTAAATTATCCTATTTAAGCTAATGGTTAAGTCATCTCAGGTCTTTAAAATGCCGCCGGACTTGAATCGAACCGCCATGTCTCCGCCACAGCGTTGGAAGATCAACGGAATCCTCAACCCAGATTACAAATGCGGTCCACCAATCAGAATAGACCCTACCGAGTTCCCCGACACAACCGGGCTGGACGCTACCAGCAGTGCAGTTGCCAGCTGGCAAGTCACCTGCAACATTACCCGGCCGAAGCCAAAACAGTCTCGGTGTTGCGTCTCGTTCTCCGCTTACTACGCAGACTCTGTCATCCCTTGCAACACGTGTGCGTGCGGGTGCGAAGAGGAGACGAGGTGTAATAAGAACGCGCGGCCGTTACAGATCCCTCCCGAGGCTCTGCTCCTGCCTTTCGCGAACCGGACCACGAAAGCCAGGGCTTGGGCAGCTCTCAAGCATCTGACCATCCCGACAAAGCTGCCCTGCCCGGACAACTGTGCGGTCAGCATCAACTGGCACGTCGATACTGACTACAAGTCGGGTTGGACAGCCAGGATGACTTTATTCAACTGGGAGGAATACCCTTTCGAGGACTGGTTCACCGCGATACAGATGAAGAGAGCCTTCCCGGGCTACGAAAATGTGTATTCCTTCAATGGAACAAAGCTGCCTGAGCTCAACAATACTATCTTTTTCCAAGGCCTGGAGGGATTGAATTATTTGATGGGAGAGACAAATGGGACTAATCCAGCAAAAGACCCGAGGGTGCCTGGAAAGCAGCAATCGGTGATTTCGTTCTTGAAAAAGCGTACTCCAAACATAAACATAGCGCATGGCGATGGATTTCCAACGAGAGTGGTGTTCAATGGGGAAGAATGTGCAATTCCTCCTGAATTTCCAAAGATAAGTATGGCGCAACAGCCTCGTGTTCGTCTCCTGCCTGGAATTGTCCTTGGAATTGTGACTTTCGTGCTTGTGACGGATCACTTCCATTGATAAAAACATTCAGAGTTTTCTCATAGGGTGTATTATTAGCTTTTTGAGACATTTTTATACTGTTAAAATGTAATTTTAGTTGAGAAAATATCAGCATTGTGTTGTGTTCCTCATACTCTACAAGTGTTCTCAGATGGTGATCGTAAAAAGTTGAGACATGCACTGTGATTGATTGTATGAAATTCTACATTTCTAGTTGTTTTTATATACAAATGAACATGATTTTTTTCACAATTTTTTTTGATATATTGAGAGTTTGGTAGTTGTAGTTCATGTCTTTTGTTGTTCTACATTAAAATTTTCATATTGAATTTGACCATACCAGCAAGAGATTCCATGGTGTCACTGTGATTGCTGTTGTTTTTGCTTCGTTCTCTGTACTAATTTAGAGGAACTTTCTCATAAAGATTGTGTGGATGAACAATGAGGATCCTACTTGTGCATACCGAATCTCGCATTAGATGAAGTGGATTGGAACTTTGTGACTGAATGGGACTATCCAGGAACCGAGGGCCTGCAAAACAGAGGCACTGGTAGAGTTGCCCGGCCAAGGTTGGCTGAAAAACCCCTCCGGTGTGAGAATGAGTGATCGGAGAAGATGGAGTTCTCTCTCCAAGTGTAGAGAGAGGAAGAGAAAGTGTGTTCTATGTGTGATTAAATGAAACAAATTAAGATACCTTCAATGTAAAGAGAGTGTTACTTATATAGAAGACTTGACTTGTTCTCTAAGGTGAGATTTATAGAACTTGGGTGCCTCAAGACACTCTTTATCATTGCTCAAGATGGAGGACCACAAGATGGTTAGTCATGGAGGCACATGCTCATTATATGTAATAGCCCGACCCTCGTACATGATTCTGGTATCTTTTCAGCCCTCTATTCTGTGTTTTCGAATGCATATTGTGAAATTCTATGTGAAATTACATTGAATTAAATGAAACTTAGAAATATGGATTCCTATCTATTGATTAAGAACATTATCTGTCACACTTGAACTACTTGAACCTGAAATTGGACGCCTTAGAGACTAAATTATCAGAAATTGATTTGATATTTGAAATCTGCATGATTTTTAAGCTCTAATGGGATTTTCTGTGAAATTTCAATTTAGGATGCTTAAACGATTAAATTTTGTCTTATTCTCTTTTTATATAAACAAATAGATTTATATCAAGCTTGGAGTTTTTTTTTAGAAACATCTCTTGTGTGTAGAAGAGGGGAAAACGTGAGTGTTGGAGAGAAGCTCTCCAAGTGAAGAATTTGGGGAATTTGTGAAGATTGTTTAGATTGAACTCAAGGTATGGGAAATTTCTTGATCTAGCCTCTCTCTCTTGATCTTGGTTGGGAATCCTTCTTTTGTTCTTGGAAAGTTATGGTAGATGTGAAGGTTTTATGAGATGATTTATATTGATAAGCCAAATTGAGTTATGGAGGGAAATCTATCTCTTATTTCCTTGTTATTTCATGAGAATATTCAATTATGTGCTTGAATTAGAAGCTTAGGTAGCTCTTTATGTATATGTTTATGTAAACTCAAAATAATGGGAATTTTGGAAAGATTATGGTTGATTTGAGTATGGATTTAATGATTGAAAGTTTAAGGAGTGTTGTGATTGATTTGTTGTGTGATTTAGCACCTTAATTCGATATTAAATCCATTTTGAGGCTTTGTTTTGCGTTGTCAAAGATGGATTTTTGGTGTGAAATCGAGCTGCCTCAACTCAGGGCCACGACCGCTCGAGCGGAGTTTATGGCCGCTCGAGCGGGAAAATTAACCTCTCAGCAGTTTTTTCGAAATTACCCTGTCCGCTCGAACGGAGGAATTTCCGCTCAAGCGCAATAATCGATCTCTCAGCATTTTTGTTGAAATTGTACAGAACGCTCGAGCGGCCAACTTGGCGCTCGAGCGGGGGACTTATTTTCAAAAAAAAAAATGTATTTGTTCAATTTTGCGAGCTTGGTTCTCTGGTATTTTTAGAATATTTTTCTGATGATTTTAAGACGGTTATAAATTCATGTGAAGTATGATGACATAGAGAATGGTTCCTCAATGATTTAAGAAGAAAGAGAACTAATTTACAAGATGTGATTATGTGCAGGGCACACTCCAGAAGGAACTAGCACGCCATCACAACGCTGTGAGTAATAGTACATTGAACATACATTTATTTCCTGCTAATGTCTGTTAATAACATTCTGTTTTCCGTCAGTTACGATATTAGCATATGTATTGATTAGAACTCAATGAAAATGAAAGGTTGGAAATGATATACGTACATATTTGTATGTTCTGGGCCGTAAGGCTGTTCTGGGCCGTAAGGCTGTTCTGAGCCGAAAGGCTGTTCTGGGCCGTAAGGCTGTTCTGAGCCGAAAGGCTGTTCTGGGCCGTAAGGCTGTTCTAGGCCGAAAGGCCATTCTGTTATAACTGTAACATTAGGCCAAAGGCCGTTCTGAAAGTAAAAATTATATCAGCCTGACTTTTGAATCTCATTTTTTGTGAATGCACTGTTATGCAATGTAGTTAAAATTGGTTATTAAACTGCTTAAGTATTATTATTCACTGAGCTTGACTCACTCTGTTATTTTGTCTGATTCTGTAAGAAAATCGACTTGGAGGTCAGTCCTAGCAGCAATATCATTTAGCTTGTGTCAACTTAAGGACAGCCAGGCACTTGGAGAAGCCTTTGCATGCTAGGGCAATTTTGTTACACCCTGTCATTCTGCACTAATGTTTTGTTGGCCAAAGTTATTTGTATGTAATATTTTGTTGTATGCCCAACCTTTGGGCTGAACTTATAAATGTGTATGTAACTTAACCTCAGACACATGCTCACTATATGTTTAATTCCGAGTCATGGTCTTGGCATATTTATAGTAGCTAAATGGATGTGTCTGCATGTTGTTCTATTATTTTAACGCTTCCATTCAGGCCCCGAATATCATTTATAATAGGTTATTTTGTCTGTTTCTGATTAGGTCATGCCCAAAACTTTTAGGGGCAGGTTTGAGGCGTGACATTATAACTGTGTATATAATAGATCACATTCTTTCCATCAACTAATTTCGTGATTCCATGAAGGGGACTAGTTGAGGTGGCATTTCGCACATGCTTACATTCACAGCTTCCATGCTTGCTCAAGAGTTCCGTAGCTTCGTTTCCATCATACCTCGGCTCGGCCTTTTATGGGATTGTTCGTAGAAATGGGTTGGCCCATTTAGATGACCTTACGTGGGTTTGGCCCATTTCGATTCTACTGATTGGTTCGGCCCAGCTTAGTACCATGCCTGGGTTGGCCCTATTTTAATATGCTTGACCCAAGTGCTTGAGGACTTGGGTAGATGATTCATATGGAGATGGGCTCAATGGCTTGGCCTACATGGGTGTCTAGCTCAAATGGCCATTGGGGTTTAGGCTTAATGGTTTGGACTGGTCTAAGACTTGGATCAACTCTATTTATATTTTACCCCTTCACTACTCATTCTATGGAATAGACTGATCATGAGTTTGAATCTTAAATTTGTAGAGAAAAGGAAGAAGAAAAAAAAGGAAGAACGAGGGAAAAAAAATCAAATTCTAATTTATTTATTTCAATAATGTTATGATATTTATATTTATTTATCATGTGATGTAGTAAACAAAATATGGTAAGTCAATATAGTTACCATAGCATGAAATGGATTCTATCTAGTTGGTATTCAACTAAAGTAGTGTTGTTGGACTCTGTGAATCTATCATAGTAATTCGAACTGTTCATTTTGTCAAGTTTATTAATTAGATTATTCATGTAAAAAATTAAGTTAATAGAATATTGTTATACATAATAGAATCACATTTGTATTTAAAAAGTAATAATAATAAAAATAGATGGCAAGAATGTTTTAGAGAATAGACTGCATTTTTTTCTAGACAAATGTCACCCATCTTTCTTATGTCAAATTATAGCCTCCCTGGTGCAATAAATGGATGAACTCTAAACCCTACTCTGTATGTAACAAACACACTGCAATTCCCTTGATGAAAATTCAACTTACTTCCTATGATGTGAATTACTTTGCTTCGTACTTCTGATCCATTCTTGATCTTTCGTTTCTCATATAAGGGGAGAGTTGTGTTTAGGCAGAGGTTACAATTGAACAGTTATCGAACTAAACTAAAGTCTTATATTCCAATCATGTAATATCAAAGATATGAATTATTATTTTTATTTTTTTTGTGATTTTGCTTTGTCAATACTTGTATAATTATATGTTCAGTTCAATTAAATAAATTCAATTTTTTTTTCCCAATCCAACTTGTTCCATTGAATAGCTTGCTCATGCAAAAATAAGCTTGGCCTTTATTTTAAGACAGAACGAAAAATTGTAACACAGTAACTTCCAAGAACTATAATGTCTTTATTGTAAGTGGTAAACCTTGAACAAACAAATATTTTTCTTATTTTTTATCGCAAATACAAAACAACAGGTGATTATACAAAATGTTTCACACAATTCCTTCAAAGGAATATTTTGGATACACAGGTAAAGAGGGTTGATTTTACATACAACAAATGCTTCCACCAGAGCATGTTTTTGCTGGTAGGATAGAAAACCAATCTGTGAACTCTAATCCAATATCTGTATAAAAGTATAGTATCTTCTCTTTCCAAATCAATTGTGAAAAATCTCGAGTTATTTCTTGCCTATGCCAAAAATTCATTTTCTTCATTCGAACGCCAAGCTTTAGGCTCAATGTTACGTCTTCTTGGCCTGTAGCAACAGTGTCAATGGCGATAAAGACAATTTCTCATGTAAACAGGAAAATAGGGAAAAAGAATGTTTCAAAAGTCAATGAAATTTACAATCAAAAGTTGTTAATGTGCCACTACAGATTATCAACACGTGGTTGCTTTTCAATTTCACATGCAGAGTATTGAATGATGCAGCATTTGTAAGAATCCACCAAACCAACGCAATAAATAAATTCTACCTTTTTTAGATACTTCTTGTGAAGTTTCATTGCCCCGGTGCATGCTTTTTTAGCATCCAGATTTCCAGTTATGTCATTCAAAATCTGAGAGAGAGAGAGAGAGAGATGAGTGACATGAAAAATTCTAGTGTTAAAAGAATAAATAGCAAGTCTTGCTGCTTGACCTACTAGTTAAATGAACAAATGAATGCATTCCGAGCATCCAGTTACCGATCAGATAGGTTTAACCCATCTTTTCTTAGGGCTTTAGAAAGGATAATTATAAAGAGGGAAACTTGAGTCAACTGCATTAAGGAACTCCAATAAGTGTTTCCATGAAATTTAGGGGAGAAGGAGATAATCATTAACACTTTCCAGAAGCAAAGACACTACACTATTACCCTCATGGACAGTAGCTTCCATTTTGGAGGACTTGTATAGCACTAAAATTTTAAGTCATCAAACCAACCTTAACAACATCATCTAGGCCTCGGGCCTCAGTCAGTAACTTTGAGCTTCTATCTTTCAAGACACTAGCAACAAGAAAAACCGAAATGGGTAGAGGAGCTTCTGCATTTTTTGCCCTACTTTTCATGTTTTCTCTTTCATACTTCCCACACTGGCGTATTGACTTGGTTTTTCCTTTAGATCCCTCAGAATGTTCAGTAGCTGCATCGGGGTCCTCATACACAGTGAACAAGTCAGGATCGTATTCCAGAGCCCACATCATCTGTTTAACAGTTCAAAACATGACAAAAGTCCATTTTAAAAACAGCAGATTACTTGATCAACAGCACACCAAAAATATATATATGTATACATATATAAACAAAATACTATAGATGTATACAGATATCGTTAATGCATTACTAGAATCAAATACATAAGTGAAACCATAAAAAAGGGGAAAAAGCTGAAAAGAAAAAAAAATATATATATATATATATGTATATATATGATTTCTTTTCCAGGAATACTTGGTAGTAACTCAAAAAACACCTGAATATGGTTCCATTTTCAATAATTTCATTCCAAATATCAACAGGTTTAAGAGAGATTGAATCATACCTCCCATAGGTACAGTGAATCACCAAAAGAGAATTCTCGACGAAACAAAACCATAAGCATTCGGAAAGCAAATAAATAGTCACCACCACCTAGGGTCTCTGTGGTCCAAGACCAGAAAACAGACTTTATTGTTAATACAGCTAACAACTTCATTAGGTATGTTCAAGCCAAAAAAATAAAAGGAATTTATGCATTATTCTGAATAGAATAAAGAGTAATGCTAGAGACCCACACATTTATACTCACAAATTTACCTACAATGATGTGGCATGGGAGTTGGGCCCACCATCATTAAATGTGTAACAAATCAAAAGTTGACAGATATCCTGCCACATCATTGTGGGTAGAATTGTGGTTACTTTTTTAGGGTCTCAAACATTTTCCCCCTTAATAATTGTAACTAGCAGGAATGCCTATTTTTGTTAAAAGAAAACAATAGCCGCTAGTTTTTGTTAAAATAAAGCATAGAAAACAAACTATATTAATGAATGTTCTTGTTAACTTAAAGATAGTACCTAAATGCTGATGAAGTTTTGGATCAATAACTTGGGTAATTGAAGCCAAATTACTAAGCTGTGTTTCCACCCCAACAGAGGTTTCAGTGCATCTGAAGTTTCCTCGCTTTAAAATTTCAAATTTCAAACACATCATGAACAATTGGATATTAATTAAACAAGAAAAATGTAAAGCATAAAAAAAAGAAAAGAACATAAATTGCAATAGCTTCTATTGAAAACATAGAGAGATACAATTATGAATGTAATTGATATGTACGAATCTAAAATAGGAAAACCTTTAAGTACTACTGATAATTTACATTGGGTATTTCTATCTTTGTGATCCATAAGATCTAAAAAATATTGTTGTTGAAGCATATTTGCTTAAATTTTTTCCAGATGCTGAAATATAAATCAACTACAATAAATTATACCATTCTGCGCATCAAACGTTCAAAGCACCAAAAAGCATCTGCTTCATCTTCAAGAAGAATAATCATGGGGGAGCAAAGGTCGCTCATTCCTGACCAACATATGCATAAAGCCCAATTTCAGAACCAACAACTTGATGCAAAGTATAGACATAAATCTAGCATATTACTTTGATGATGTGGATAAGTTACAACATAAAAAGTTTCCTCAAAAGCACAAACATTGAGGTGTTTGGAACACAAAGAGAAAAGCCAGACAGATTAAGAAGAAATGAAAGCATATTGTACAGTTATGTGCATGCTATCCTGCAAAAATAGGGAAAAACAAATTGATTTCCAACACCCCCCCCCCCCCCCCCCCCCCCCCCCCCAAAAAAAAAAAAAACTCTGATGTATGTATTCTGAGGGTAAATCAGTGATGGGTTAATGACCTCTCTTGTTGATTATGGGTTATCAACCTCTTCAAAAATTATGACTCTACAAAACGACGTTGAGACAAAATAAAGAGTTAGTATTGAGTTGATGCAATTAATAACTAAGCAATTATAGATATACGTTTGCACCATAAATAATTTTTATGTCTATTTAGGCCATGAGAGATTATATGACCACATCTATTATTAATATTTGTATTATTAGTGCAGGACACTTGGCATTTCGTTGATCCCTTGGAGGTTAGAAGAAGTTAAAACAAGTTTTGAAGATTTAAGAGATGAAGGACAAATGGCATTGTAAGAAAGAAGATGGGAGATTAGGAAGTTAAGAGTAGTTAGGTGGTGGTTAGTGGAAGTTTTTTCCTTCATGTTTTTCTATAAATTGCCATTGATGGCTCTATTGTAATGATCTCCAACAAATCAAATACAATGACTTGATTTCCATTTCTTATCTATCCTAGGAGTAGATCTAACCTACATAGGAGTAGTTCAAACTTAGATAGGAGTAGTTTTAATGTACTTCACTTGTAATTTGATTGTCTATTTTATTCAATCATTTTACTTCATCCTCTTCTTCTCTCTTTTTCTTTCTCTTTTTCTTGTTTGTTTTGCCATTGTTTTTACTCCAAGGAAGTCCTTGAAACTTTCAAGGCATAGAACTTCAACACAATTGCTTGATCATTGTGTTGTTTGGTGAAATTTGTGTTAAGGCTCTGTCGATATAAGCCTAACAAAAAAATTTACTAACAATATAGAAAATAAACTTCAATATATAAAACCTGTGAAAGCTCAACAATTCATATGATCCACACCAAGGAAATTCCAGTCTTTCTGTTGTACCTTAGTGGCTAGTTATAAAATTAGTGATGAAGCCCATGGCAGTCAAGTATAGAAACTTTTCTCATGAAGAAATTTTTATCATAATCAATCATTTTCAGTAATTTATTGAACTCGGGAATAAGTAGAGAAAATTTGATTACCCACCTTGACAGTAGCCAACATCTGCATCAAACCAGGCATAGACAGCCAGAATATCCCAAAGTTTTGACAATTTTTCTTGCTTCTCAAAGAAAACCAGTGTCCTGTCAGTGCGAACCACATCCAGACCTAGCATAAATATTAATCCAAGCATGACAAGTTATAACAATTTGAAAATTTTCAACTACAAAAACTATTGAACTATAAGAGTGCTGTTTCAAATTGGTGCAAAAGATTTTCAAGCTAATACTACAATTTTTAATGCAATGTTCTAGTAAAGGTAAATAAAGAACAAGCCAGGTTGAAGGGATGTAGAAACCCACAACTCTTGTCTGAAAACAATAACTAAAAGGGCATTTCCGCCTACACAAATGGAGCTTGAGATCACATACATGATGTGAAGATAAATCATGTAATGTCAATATTCAGTACCTCATTCATGAAAAACAAGTATGCATGGTTTAAGGCTACAGAACATGAGAATAGATGAGGCTACAGAAAATGGACTCAGCAATAGGAAATAAATCTAAAAGAACAAAAAATAAATAAAAGGAAATGTGCATTCAATTTAACATGTTTCACCAACCTATTTGATGTAGTGTAAGTTTCCACTGGATTATTTTCTTGTCCACCTCTTTCACCATCCCTGAACTGTAAGTACCTGTATTTGAATGATTTAAGACATTAGCATGTGATGAATAGCCAGTTGCAGGCTTGAAGTTGTTGGGATTACCATTTTCTTGAGAAAGTGAAGCCATTCCATTATCTGGTTGTTGTGTTTGCTGAAGCACTATAGGATCTAGAATAGGATCACCATCTTCAGTAATTATGGGTGCAGTGACAAACCTACCACTTCCAACAAGGTGAAAAATTTGGCGGCACTCTTCTTTCAAAACAGCATATTGTGCCCTGAAGGTGCAAGAACAAGAAGCAGTTACAATCTGAACTAAGGTCCAGAAAAGGGAATAAGGTGTTTCAACAATTTAAAGGAAAACTACTATGGGGAAAAACAAAGGACTAGTGTACATGAATCATTTCACTCAGTAACATAACAAGCTAATGCAAAGTACTGTTTTAAAAAAAAAAATTAAATTGAATCCACCTTTTTACAATCTTATGAGTTGGTTTACATGTAATGACTTTTGCGATGTATTTTCAAACAGCATTAGGAAAAGGAAACAAAATAAGGTAGTTCTATAACTATAAATTATAAGTTTGAGAAACAGCAACTGCTAAAATATGAAAAAGTAAAAACTCAAAAGTGTTTGGCCAAAATGTCCCTGCCTGTCCCAAACCAACAAAAATGAGAAGTATTTGACCAAAATAGGAAGAAAAGAGGCAACTAAATGATAACTGCAAGATGAGACTGTAAGAGTTTCTGAATAATCTGTATATTCAACTTGTGTATTTACAAAAGAGTTCATCAGATTATATAGCCCTAAATCTATGACTGAAAAAGGAAATACAACAATCTTGCCTAATACGTGCCTAATTCCTAATATACACAATGCCATATATACACACAACCATATATACACAATATATTCTCACACCCCCGCTCAAACTCAAGGTGTCTTAACAGAAAACACTGAGAGTTTGCTACTTAGTTGCACGAAGCGGGAGCGGGGGTGGGGCGGGGGCGGGGGCGGGAGTGAGGAATCGTGAGCCGATAAAAGTTTCTTAGGTTGGGAGCGTCTCGGGGAGCGGTAATATATATATATATATATTTTAATACACATTAGAAGTTTTTTTATAAATATTTTTATTTTAATACACATTAATTATTTTATTTATTTATTATATTTTTTAAATAATGTATTATTGTTAATTTATTTTTTATTTTTTAATTGATATATATTATAAATAAAAATTATAATAAATAAGGAATAATAAATTATGTTAAAATAAATAAAAAGAAAAATTAGACATTTTATTTTATAATTTTATTTATTATATATGGTTTAATTAGATTTCTTTTAAATAATTGGATGATTTGTTTTATTTATTATATGTTAAAAAGTTAAGAAATAATAATTTACAAAAATTATTATTATATATGATATTTTAAGAAATAATAATTAAATATTTTATTATATATGCTAAAAATCATAATTTATAAAATATATATATATATATATTATTATATGATAAATTATATATATTATATTATATATATATGATCAGTTAACTTAAAACAGAGACGAAGAGAGAAAGAGAAGAACGATTGAGAGATAAAGAGAGAGAGAAGCAGAGACGAAGAGAGAGAGAAGCACAAAGACGAAGACGATTGATCGAGATCGAGATCGAGATCGACAGTGAGAGAAGAGAGTGACGAAGCTGATCGAAGCCCTCAGAGACGAAGACCATCGTGATTGATAGTGAGAGCCGTAATCGTGATCAATGATCGGAGGCTAGGGTTTCAACAATCTGATCCACTCATGTCGACGTCAAAGGCTAGGGTTTCTCTCTCTCTCTCTCTCTCCCCTTTACGATCCCATCTTGGACTGAATCGCGTTTCTCTCTCCACAGAAACGCGATTCTTACACGTTTCTTTCTAGGAAATGCGGAATCGCGATTCTTACTCGGAATCGCGATTCTTATTTAGAATCGCCACCTGGTTGCACGATTCCTGCAACTAAGGTTTGCTAAGAAGAAATTGAAACCGAGTGGTAGTGTGAGTCTTGGTAAAGAAGTCCGCAAGTTGCAAAGCCAAGGTGACAAAAGGAAGCTAGATAGAGCCAGACTGTAGATGCTGTCGGACAAAGTGACAATCAATCTCAATGTGTTTTGTCCGTTCATGGAAAACAGTATTGTGGGCAATCTGAATAGCAATGCGGTTGTCACAATAGAGAGAGGTCGAAGAAGACTGAGGGACACCAAAGGCAGAGAGAAGACAACGAAGCCAGACAACTTCAGCAGTAGCATGAGCCATAGCACGATACTCAGCTTCGGTAGTAGAGCGAGCAACAACAGTTTGTTTCTTGCTTTTCCAAGAGATCAGGGAATCACCAAGAAACATACAGAAACCAGACGTGGACTTGTGATCAGTACCGTCACCGGCCCAATCAGAATCAGCATAGGCCACCAAATCCAAAAAGAAAGTAGAGGACAACAGTAAACCTTGAAATATAGTACCTCGGAGATAGTGAAGAATCCGAATCAAGGCAGCCCAATGTATGGAGCAAGGAGCAGAGACAAACTGACTAACCACATGAACAGCATAGGCAAGATCAAGACGAGTAACCGTCAGATAGACTAAGCAACCCACGAGCTCTCGATATAGAGTAGGATCGTCCAGAAGAACACCATCAGTAGTGTTGAGCTTTACATTAAGCTCAATTGAGGTATCAGAAATCTTAGTGTCAGTAAGACCGGCACAATGAATAACCTCATTGGCATACTTGGCCTGAGAGAGAAAATAGCCTTTGGGAGAAGAAACTACCTCAATACCAAGAAAATACTGTAATAGGCCCAGATCTTTCATTTCAAAGGTGCGGAAAAGATGTTGCTTGACCTCAAATATAGCAGAAGAGTCAGAACCTTTGATGATCACATCATTCATATACAGTAATAACGCAACAAATCTAGCAGAGGTACGGAGAAGAAATAAAGCAGACCCTGGGCATAAGGATGAAACCCAAGCTCAGTAACAGCAGTCTGAAAACGATCATACCAAGCACGAGGAGACTGCTTTAGACCATATAGAGCACGCCGAAGGCGACAAACCTGTTCAGAGGAATGGTGAAGGCCAGAAGGAGGACGCATGTAAACCTCCTCAGTGAGATGACCATTAAGAAAAGCATTCTTAACATCCATCTGATAAAGAGGCAAAGAACGAATAGCAGCGACAAAGATCAAAGTACAAACAGTAGTCATCTTGGCAACAGGAGCGAAGGTCTCCTCATAATCAATACCATACTCCTGTGAGAAACCTTTGGCAACCAGACGAGCTTTGTAGTGCTTAAGAGAACCATTAGAATGAGTCTTGACTTTGTAGGCCCATTTGCAACCAACCAGATTTTTACTAGGAGGCAAAGGAACCAACTCCCAAGTACTAGTTTTCTGTAAAGCTGACAACTCATCCTCCATAGCTTGAACCCAATGAGGATCCTAATAGGCCTCCTTGTAAGACTGAGGTTCTGAAAAAGAGTGAATAGCAGACAAAAAAGTAAGATAGGAAGCAGAAAAACATATATTAGACCAACCCAACCTGGTTGGAGGACGATGCTCACGAGGAGGAGAGCGGTGTGCAGTAGGATCAGAGTCGTTAGAAGTAGAAGGAGCAGCAACAGGAGTAGAGACAACTAGTGGTAGGGGAGCCTTGCGACGAGAATAGACCAACAACGGAGGAGAAGAAGCAGCCGAAGGAGAAGAAGGAGCCATAGATGACGTAGACGAAGAAGTAGGAATGGCCTCAGGAGGAACAGTGGCAATATACTCATCGGATAGGACCTCAGAAGGAAATGGGTCAATGTGAACCAAATCCTCTTTGGAAACGGGAGCAATGAGAGGGGGAAACTGAAAATAAGACAGACATTCAAGAAAAGCAACATAACGGGAGACATAGAGGCGATGAGAGACAGGGTCGTAACAGCGGTAGCCTTTCTGAGTAAGACTGTAGCCCAAAAAGACACACAAGACAGACCAGGCATTGAGTTTGGTTTGATCTTTACGGGGAAGGAGAACAAAACAAGCAGACCCAAAGATACTTAGGAAAGAATAATTGGGAGGTTGGGAATACAGAGCCTAATAAGGGGATTGACCGAAGAACAGGGGAGTCGGCATGCGATTAAGGAGGAAAGCAGCGGTAAGAACTGCCTCACCCTAGAATGGTGTCGAAACAGAGGCAGAAAGAAGGAGAGATCGAGCTGTCTCAAGGAGATGACGGAGTTTACGCTCAGCATGGCCATTTTGGGCAGGGGTATCAGTACAGGAGGTTTGGTGAATGGTGCCCAATTTGGCCAAATACTCACAGAATTCAGTTTTAAAGTATTCCCCACCCAAGTCAGACCGGAGTATTTTAATTGTAGCCCCAAACTGTGTAGTGATCATGGACTGAAAGGTACGATATATCGGGTAGAAGTCAAATTTATAAGTCATAAGATAAACCCAAGTATAGTGGGTACAATCATCAACAAATGACACATAGTACGTAGAACCCCCTTTAGTGAGAACAGGAAAAGGTCCCTAGACATCAGTATGGACAAGAGAAAAAGGGGAAGCAGAAATAGAAGTACTGTTATTAAAAAGTAAAGCTATCATTTTAGCAAGTTTACATCCTTGACACTCATTAATTTGACTAGGAGAAACTTTACCTAACAATCCTGACTGAGCTAAAGATCGCAAGCGGTCAACAGACAAATGACCTAAGCGAGAATGCCATAAATAAAACTGACTCGATTGAAAATCTAACTGAAAAGATGAAAGTGAAACGAAAGAGGTAGACAGAGGAAGATGCAAGCTTTCTATCACATAGAGATCTCCAACTCTACAGCCGGTCCCAATTTGCTTCTTGGATACCCAATCCTGCACACAACAGATAGAAGAAGAAAAGATAACATCAAAACCAGAAGCATCAAGCTAACTGATAGAAAGCAAGCTAACAGCTAGTTGAGGAACATAAAGAACAGAGGGAATAGTAACAGCAGACAGAGCAGAGGGTAAAACAGACCCAATAGATAGGACAGACATACCAGACCCATTAGCAGTATTAATAGTAATAGGAACAGGAAGGGGGATACAGTTTTGGAGTAAGGAAAGGTGAGGAGTCATATGATGAGGCACTAGAATCAAAAAGCCAAACAGAGGAAGGAATACCTGAAAAGGATCCAAGCAAAGCTAAATGAAGAGAGGTGAGAGCAGAGGCAGAGGAAGACGAAGATGACTGAGAGGTGGACCGGAGATGCTGAAGCTGGGCAATCTGGGCACTCAAGGAAGCCAAGTCAGGATTAGAAGCCGGAGCAGATGCAGTTTAAGCAGCAGGAGGGCGAAAAGTACTCAGAGCAGGACCTCGAAACTGTGGCTGAGAAGACTGAGCAGACTGACGGCTCTTCTTGGCACAGTTGTTCTTCCAATGGCCCTTCTGATGGCAAATAGCACTCATCAGAGCCTAGTGGCCCCTTCTTGGACTTCGCATGGCCTTGAAGCTGATGAGATGGTGGGGCTAACAACAGAAGAGGTTGAGTAGGAGCCAAGAAGACAGAGGGAGACAGAGTCTGACTAGCCGTTTTAAGGCGGGTTTCCTCGGAGAGGAGCTCACGAACAATAGCATCCACAGAGGAAAGAGGAGACCAATGAAGGATGCCACCACGAATAGCTTCATACTAAGGAGAGAGAGCCGTTAAGAACTGTACTAAACGACCTTGCTCCCGAAACTCAACATAAGCATCTAGTGCCTTGAGGCTAGATGATTCCATAAGAGCCAATTGATCCCAGAGACCTATCATCTCAATATAAAAATCCTGAATAAATTGATCCTGCTGACGAGCACTCTAAATAGCTATTTCCAACTCATATAGTTTCGCGAAGTTGGATTGCTGATATACACCTAATAAATAGTCCCACACCTCCTTAGCAATATTGTATTTGAAAAACATCATTCCAATACGGTCATCCACAAAATTATAAAACCAGGTCATTATCACAATCCCAAGTGTCACAGGAAGTCAGATATCCTTCTTCTTTCGGGTCCAATGGACGAGGAATAGAACCAAAAACATAGCCCCATTTTTTCTGACCAAGAAGAAAATTCTTCATAACACTAGCCCAATAAGCAAAATTGGCACCAGTGAGTTTACATCTGATGGCTTGAATTTTAGTGTCCATCATTGTAATAGATCAAAGAGAAACAGGTCGAAGTATAATAAAACTAGAAATAAGGGGTTTTTTTTTTTATTTTTAAAATCAAATAATCAGTACTGATAATCAAAACACAGAGACAGAGAGAGAGAGAGTGAACTAGGGGTCAAAACCAAACCATAGAGACAGAGAGAGAGAAAAGTGTGATGAAGTCGCGATGCACAGCAAATGGGATGCGATCGACGAACCAGACGAACCAGGGGTTGCGATCGACAAACAATGCGACCAAGAGTTACGATCGACGAACCAGACGAAGAACCCGATGGTCGAAGAGTCTTCGAACCAGACGAAACCTTTGAGTCAGACGAAGAACCAGATGGAGCAAACCCACTACGGCGACTAGGGTTTCGATTCTGCAAGCTAGGGTTTCAAACCAGGCTCTGATACCATGTAAGAGTTTCTGAATAATCAGTATATTCAACTTGTGTATTTACAAAAGAGTTCATCAGATTATATAGCCCTAAATCTATAACTGAAAAAGGAAATAAAACAATCTTGCCTAATACGTGCCTAATTCCTAATATACACAATGTCATATATACACACAACCATATATACACAATATATTCTCATAGAGACAAAGTAAAGTATACACATTCTTAATTGAATGCACAAAAATTCACAATGGACCGACCAGCCAGGTGTAGGGGAAGTACAATAATTTATGGTTTCATTACTCAGATGTTCATATTAACCAGCATGGTGGAATCCGGCAGTTCAAATTCTGTTCAATCAACTTTTTTATCACACAAAGTCAAATGATGCTACCAAAGGTTTGCTTTGTGTCTCTATTGCCAGTACCCTCAATTAATGGAAACCAATGCTGGGAAATGTCCTTCCCAATGCCATTCAAAATATCATCATAACTCATACAATAATTATGATATTGGGGACGCTGCTAAAAAAATTTATAATTCTAACTTCTCATAGCTGGCCGCAATTGGATCCACCATAAAAGCTGAGATCCTAGTTTCTCTAAAGGCCTTCAGGAAATCTTTTCTAAAGGGGATTTCTAATTGCATGATCAACGGTGACTTGGGTCAAAGCCTGCTTGGTGGTTCTTAGACCTATTCATATTTTATTTGGAAGCCTGTAGATGTTGCTTTGAAGCATAGATCAAGTGGTATACCAGACCAATGAATAAAAGAACTGATTTCCTGCCTAAATAACAGAGATATTATGATAACTTTTTAGATGGCACGTTTATCCCCTTGTAACTTGTAAAGAAGATTCAGGTTGGGTTTGTGGGGGGATACACACTATCCTTTCATTGCACTTGATCTGATTTCAACATTCTACTGATAAAGAAATTCTTATCCTTCATTTTTATAGCCTTGCACTCATTTATTTATGCAGAGGCATTTGTAGTTGTTTTATGACGAAGAAAATACAAATATTTGAAAGTGCTATAAGGGCAAGATCAAATTAAGTAGGGTACATAAATACCCATCTTAATCATGCAACAATAATTGAAGCCTTTCAAATATATTGGACCACATGTAAAGGGTTGGAACCCACAATTTGATCTTGCCTACTAGATCCACAAAACTAGGATCAAAAGGACATTAACATCATAACTATATCACCAATTTGAATGCTCCAAACATTCTTTTTGAAAGACTAAATGGTCTAGAAAGACCTAGAGTCAATGACAAATGTTCCCGTAATGTCCAACAGCAGGCGTTAATATACATGAAAGTGAAGCAGGGAAAGCCAACTACCTTCGATGGTGCCGTATTTGCTCTCGTTCATCAAATGTACTCTTAGGATCATAACAGCCAAGTAGAAACTCCCAAACTTCTCCTCTAATTAATGGATGGATCCCCTAATTTCATCGCCAATACATGATGATAAGTTTTAACCCTCAAAATCAATGATATTATTTCTGAAAAGGAAGACATTTATGAGAAGTAAAGGATGTATCAAAAGAAGAAACACTAAAGAGCAGATTGCATTACATATCTAAATGTTCATTTTCATGCCTTTAATGCAGATTTTGGATTTTAAAGAATGGAATGGCAAGGGAAGGTTCATATTATCACTGTTACCAAGCCCCGTAAGGCACTACATTGATTGTATACATAATAATGATGGCAGTGGTGCTGGCAGCTGCTGTGTAAAGATGATGGAAATCTGAGATCAGAATGCAAAAATTGACAGAACTAAGTAATCTAAAACCAAAATATGAGTGACATGCAGTTCAGGCTAATTGATTAAGATGGATTTTAAGCAGAATATACTAAAATTTACTGGTAATGTTAGCTTTTAGGTTATTGTCTTATGCCCACTCTTCCCTTCCGAGTAAAAATACAATGCCACATTACAACTCAACATGACTGTCTGACAAAAAAATAAAGATATACCACAGATCAAGTAGACTAAGAAGTAGTAACATTAATCACTTCCAATAAGGGTATAACCCTGAGACGCATATTGCTTTTCATATGCTTATGTGCAAAATATACACTTACATCAGTTCTGAACCATGGAGATGAAAACTTACCCCGCGTTGGATTCGACCAAGTGTCCTGCCTATATCGAGATAACCTTCTGGAGAAAATGCAGCCTGCCATTTTCGCACACTAAGAGTTTTGCCAGCCTGATGGAAAGATTAGAAATCAATGATAGAATTGGGACAAAAAGCAGAGCCCAAATCAAAATGAATCGCTAGAAGTGACTCTTGATTCTTACATCATATACTATGATTTTGTGTCACATCAAGTATCATTGTTGAAGCTTATATAAGAAAAAATAAAAAAAACAAAAAAAATAAAAATAAATCCGAATGTGAAGGATAATTTAATAGATCACCAACCAATGATTTCTTCCACCAGCCAGGATTCTAGCCATCAAAGAAAAACAAAAACTACTAACAACCACCAACAACCCTTTTTTGTCATCAGATTGCTTGCTTTGCTCAAGCTATACCAAAATACATAACTTGTTTCCAAGTTCCAATATAACATAAGGCAAACCAACTAACAGTCAAAAGCAAGAGAAGAATGATCACTACCCTTTTGGACTTTTTCCATAAGTTACAAAAACAATACATGCATATAAATCAGTAGCCATCTTACCACAGGTCCACAGCTGGTATATATGCAGCAAGGTGTGATGAGCAATGCACTTGTTTCAAAAATCCTTTTTTTTTTTTTTTTCAGCAAGTTCAAAATTTGTTTTTTCTTTTAGTTCAAAAATTGTCTTCGCCCACTCATTATTATGTAATCCATTTCCTTTAGAGAGAAAGAGTTCAAAACTAGTCCTCCCCCTTTCTCATAAATTAATGTAATCTTACCTTACAAAATCACTCCTCTAGAAAGTTAATACTCACAATTTCTAGAAAAGGGAATGTATGGTCCTTTCCTCTTATCTGTGTCTTCTGGGCACAGTAAAAAGAGAAGAAGTAGACAATTGTTTTTATACACTGTTCAAGTGTGTTCTCCACTTCCTCTCTAGTTCCTAGATCTAGAGGTGATAGAGGAAAAGCATCCGGTTAGTGCTTTTCTTGCTGCCATTTATTCAGCTCAGAGAGAGTTTCTAAACCTCAATTTCCAGCATAATTTCCATTGACCTCATCAAAAACTTGAAAAACACCTTTAGCTCTTATATATGAATTTTAGATGTGTATGAAACCCCCACATACCCCACTTATCAAGAAGAAGAAGAAGAAAGGAACTCCTCAACTCAGTCATCAAGGCAATTTTGAGGTCAATAGGAATTAGTATTCTATTTAATTTCCAGACCTAATCTCAAAAACTTTCCTGCATTAGAATTTAGATACATGGACACATTTATGGTGTTTGCTTTGTTGCTGAAGCCTCTCATGTAATCAAAGATATTAGTCAAACCCAGAGAAAAGCCATATCCTTCTAAATATTTTCAGCTTCCTCTTGTTT
The DNA here is from genome assembly GCA_030407325.1 of Camellia japonica. Classification (NCBI taxonomy): domain Eukaryota; kingdom Viridiplantae; phylum Streptophyta; class Magnoliopsida; order Ericales; family Theaceae; genus Camellia; species Camellia japonica. The sequence continues at coordinate 12,046,873 of JAPPVO010000032.1, read as the reverse complement.
CAATGTTATATATAATCAACAATACATTGATAATGAACAGGCCAATATCACAATCCAGAATGGTCAAGCAAAAGTCCCAACAATCTAGTGCTTTAATTATTAAATCCAAACATAAAAAAAGCAACAATGTGGACTAGATTCTCAACAATATTGATTGAAATTCAGCAATTAACAATCATGGGTATGTCAAAGAAAACAATAAGCGTTTGAAGAATTAACAAACCTTGATTTTGAATGTGGTTTTGGGAACATCGGTGCATTCGGGCCGAACCTCATAGAAAGAATCAGCAGGAGTTCCAGCATCCCTCCACATTTTCGAAAAACCACAAAACACCTAAAGAAATCAAAACCCACCTGAGTTAGCCCAATCAAACCCTAACCCTGTACGCACCTAGAGCTGAATCCCCAGAACAAAAGATAAAAAACCCAGATCAGATTTCACACAAACAATCAAAAGGGACCCAGATCAGGTGCCGCTGCCTCGAAGAAAACGATTCAGACAACGAACTCAAAACAAGAAACGCTCAAGTGTTTTTGTATTAGCATTTGTTTATATGTTTTTGTTGTTGCTGGGTCTGAGATTGGAATGGGTCAATTTGACAAAGTACTGTGAACCCATCACTCAAGACACCAAACGACGACCGTTTAATACGTTAATAATTTAATTGACATTGACATTGACGTGGTTCGTTGTTTGTTGTGTTGTGTCTTTCTCTCTCTAGATACCGTTATTGTAGTCAAATATATATCTGTATGTATGTATGTATGTATATATGATATGTTTTAGTTGGAATTTTTGATTGGGGTAGTAGTTAAAACTTTAAACTAAGATTTGGTATTGGGGGGTTTGGGAAGAAGAGAGACAGAGCGTGAAATGCGTGCAATCAACAGATTTGGTATCCACTCGCCTTCATTCCCGGGAGCTTCCTGCCACTTGCAATGGAATGAAACCCAGAGATGAGAGAGAGAGAGAGAGAGAGATTATTGACTATTCCACACTATATTGGAGTTGTCAGCTTGATGGACCCTGTTCATCATCTCATCAAGGTTGAGTTTCGATTTCACCCATCAATTTCTTTTGCTAGTCAACATGCTTTATTGAATTTTTTTTTTTTTTTTTTTTTTTTTTTTTAAGTTGCAAATTTTTTTTAATTAAATTATTATTAAGAATAGCCTATTTTTTACTACACACCCACCAGCTACCCACAACCACCCCACCAACCACTTTTTCATCATCATTGCCTCCCAAACCTAGCTTCCACCACTCAGCCTCTTTTATTTCTCCTACTATCCCATGGTACATAATTTTCCTATCTCGCCTATTGTCCCTCAATAGATTGTGTATACCACCACCTTCAAATCCTATTTATTCTATCTTTCTCACCATTTAGACTATCAATATTGAGTGAACTATTGTCATTCTATCAGCTACTAAATTAATAATATTTAGATATCAACCATTGAATTTATTTAGGTTTTGTGGAGGTGGAGTTCATAGAGATAGGCATTTGTGGTGGATTAGAGTCCCAGAAGGAGGGTTTCATGGCAAATAGGTTTAATAAGAAAAGAAGATAGCCACATAAGGGAGAAGAGGAAGAGGTATAAAGCAACAACTAAGGCCTTGTTTGGCACGTGGGTTTTTTAGTTAAAAAATCAAAAAGTTATTAAAAAAGTTAAAAAGCCAATAACTTATACCAAAAAATCAAAAATTTCCTTTACTCTTTACTTTTTGCACATCTTTTCGTAAAAAGTCAAAAAGTCATCCCAAATATATTAGTTTTTTTTATATCATATTTTAGTCAAAAAATCAAAAAATTACTAAAAAAACTTATTCCCAAACGAAGCCTAAGATTTCAAAGGAAAGGGTGACGGTGATGGTAGAAGCTAGAAAGGTCTAGGGTAGGGTAGAGTGAGTGTGGGTAGGAATTGAGAGTGAATGTTTTATTTTTTTTATTTTTTTCCCCTTAAATGGACAAATTACATATAAATTATTAATTGTAATTTGCCCTGCTTAAAATAAAGGATTTACCATAAATCATAATGTTAACATGTCAGCCAAAATCTTTATATCGTAAAATACGTATTATTACAATCTTTTAAAAATCTTTATAAAATACATGTTGTTAAAATCTTTTGCCATGGTGATGTTCATGGAGGTTTGAGTTGCTCATGATCTTCATTTGCAAGCCACATGCCACACACACACAAAAAAAAATAATGTAGTGATTAATCAGGTGACTTTTCAAGGTTTCTCACTTTAAGCTGTGTTTGGTTAGGGGATTTGGGGAGGGATTTAGAAAGGGAAAGGGAAAAGGTGTGTGAAACTATGTGAAATGTAAGTATATTTTTTTTACATTTCACCTACCATTTCCATTTCCCTTTCCAAATCCCTCCTCAAATCCCTCAACCAAACACAGCATAACTTTTTGGTTGGAAGTTGAAACATGTTCTTTCCATCATCAACACCCATGTGCATTGAGGATTATTATATATAGTTATTTCCCTTTCCTTTCGAGATTGTACTTAAAACTAAAGCTTATAAATAAATTAAAATATTAAAAAAAGGTTAGTTTATTAAGCACATTCTTAGTTTTTTTTTCTTAATACTTATTAAAGTGATTGAAGTGGGAATTTTGAACCCAAAAAAAAAAAAAAAAAAAAAAAATTAAAGAACTTTTTTTTTTTTTTTTAAGGCTAATAAATTGGCTCGGCTATTAAGCTACATTGAAACGAAGCCCACCGATCGACAAGCCACTACTGGACTCATGAGAATATGACGATCCGAAGCACAATAATGGGCTTTAGGCACAATAAGGGAAATATACGAATTAGACTAAACCTTCGTTTGGAATGTAAGTTAAGTTTTTAATTATTTTAGTTTGAGATTAAAAAGTTTTATTTGAAATAGAATTTTTTAATTTTATGAGAAAAAAAATAAAATAATTATGATTTAAATGTAATATTTTATCTTATTAAGTTAAAAAAATTATTTTGTCTTGTGTGTCTAAATTAGTCCAAAGTGTTTTCTAAAGCAATACTGTGGGCTTAGGCCCATTGAAGGAAAGACACGAAGTTGACGAGTAATGCTGTTTGACGCAATATTACGGGTTTAGGCCCAATGAGGAAAATGGAGATTTTTGTATTCGGTCCATAAATTCAAGGGGAATTTGGTCAAAATTTTCTTGTAATAAAACTTTAATACATTAAAGTGGGTGTTTAAGAAGTGACTTTTTTTAAAGTTTTTTAGTCTTTTGGTTATTTTAGTTTTTGTGTTTGGAAAGTTGGGTTAAATTTTTGGATTGATTGTTGTATTGAAAAATGCATTTGAAATGATGTTTAAGGTTGAAATGACAAATTTGCCACTTACCTTACTTTTTCCAAAATTGATCTATAGGGGCAAAATAATCATTTAACTGTCTGTGGAATGACAATGGTAGCCTCAGCCTACACTATGTTGGTAACAGTGTAGGTTGTCTGTGCTGCTGATAGCCATTACTTTTCTTTTTTTTCTTTTTTAATCAATGGGTTAGGCGGAGCAATTTGAGGCTAAAAGGCTTTTTTGCAGTTTGAGGTTAAAATAGCCTGTCTAAAAGTTTTTCTTGAAAAGTTCTACACATATTATTATTATCAAAATATTAAATTTTAAAATAATATTACTTTTGATGTAAATATCGATTTTTTAATCAATTTAGTATTTTTAAAATTCTCTCACCAAGATCTATCAAATAAAATCTATGTTGACTATGAAAATCTTAAAAAAAATAAAAATAAATAAAAATTATTACTGTCGAAATTCATATAAACAGTAACATGTTAATGTTATTCTATTTGACAGTTACTATGTCTCACGATAACATGTTACTCTAGCAATATTATCTAAGAAAAAAAATATATTTTTTATTTTGTCTTTACTCAATCACTCAAAATGTATTTTTTCTTTAAGAAATTTATGAAATAAAATAAATTAGGCTATTTTTTTTACTAAAAAGGGTCCAATGAAAGATTTTAACTAAACTTCTCCAAATTGAACTCGGAATTTTCCTTTGTCCAAAACTACTTTGTCACAGGAATGTATATATAATATATATTTTTTCAAACCAAAACCCTATTCAGACCTCTCTCTCTGTGTTCCCTCTGCTCTCTTTCTCACTCAGAGATCCAAAAAGAGATCCAAAGAGAGCTCTGTGCTCTGAGATCACTCCTTCGAGGCCTCTTTGGATGGTGAAGCGTCACTCCCGAATCCATCAGCCTGTCACGCAGAGATCCAAAGAGAGCTCTGTGCTCTGAGACCGCCACCGTTTCACTTCTTCGTCGCCGTCGCCACTGCCGTCACTATCTTCACTCCTCCGTCGCTAACCGTTGATATCTCCCCGGTATCAAAAGAGTTTTGTTTTCTTCATTTTCTTCTCTAGGGTTTTAATCGATGCCAAAAATTTGAAACCTCTGAGCCCTCTGAAAAGGGAGAGGAGAGAGAGGAAGAAATGGATTTGAAAAAACGCTTGATGATTGCTTGTTAATTGGCCATGGAAGTCCCAGATCTGAGTTGTTTATATATATGGACAAAAGAATGTATGTAGATGGTTGAATGGAGAGAGAGTAATTGCAAACCCAGGGTTAAAGGGTTCTTGGGTGGGTTGGGTTTGTTCTCTGGTTTAAAGAGAAGCATCAAGTGCAGAGTGTATGGGATTCGAAGTGAACTAAAGTGGTGTTGAAAAAGCCCTAATTTCTGCACAAATTTGTATATCTGTAGAGTATATTTGAGTGTTGGTGCTGGAGAATTTCAACAGATAGGGGGAAAAAATTGTAAATTTCAAACAGATAGGAATGGGCTTTCAAATCTGAGTTTAACAGATAAAAAAATTAAACAGATAGTTTCAACAGAAGAATTGTTGAACATTCAAATCCGAGTTTAACAGATAAAAAAGTTAAACAGAGTTTCAACAGATAAGAACAGGTAGATTTTACTTGGACGTGTATTTGAATCGATAAGGGGAATTTGAACTGAAAAGATACAAAAATTGAACAGATAAGGTAAAAAAAATTGAACAGATAGTCACAATAAACGGAAAAAATAAAGAATAAAAATAAAAATAAAAAATGTCTTCTAAAATAATAAAATTTACTTCTCACACTAATATTTCACAAAAGATAAACTTCTCACTAAAGAAAAATTATGAGACCTAATTGTCACGACCCAAACCCGCTCCTATGGGTTTAGCACCGTAACCGGCCAGTAATCCGTGATTACCGAAGGCCTGCTTAACAGTAAGACAGTATTGCAGAGTACAGAGGCATAGCGGAAGCCAAAACAGTAAATAAACAATGTCCAATGAGCTGTGACAGTCTGTATGCAAAAAGACTTTTCATACATATATATACTCAGTACAGAACAGTATGCACAATATTTACAATCATTCAGAACAGGGACAAAATCCCTATTAACAGTACAATACAGTGTTATCAATCTATACAGTTATACAAAACAGACACAGAAACAGACGGGGGAAATAAAAACACCCCTAAGCCATAACTTGACAGGCTCGGAACCTCGCAGTGAGGCACAGTGGTTGACTTGACAAAATTGGAGTTTACTCCGACGCTTCTAGCCCCGGTCTGGTGCCTGAACACCTACATATATATATGAGCAGTGAGCTAAAGCCCAGTGAATAACATAATGCGTAAAGGGGTTTAGAATGAATGTTCTTACAGTAATGAAAACAGTTCATTGATTCAGTATAACAGTCATTCAGTCATAACAGTCATATGTGGTACATCCATTAGCATAGCAGTACAGTGAACAGTAGGTCTTAAAAGACCGAACAGTAAATGATGGCCATCAATCAGTAAACAGTAGTAGTTCCAACAAGGGAACCGACAGAGATCTTTGTAACAGTAACAGTAAACAGTAGTTGCTAAGGATGCCACAATACAGTTCAGAATATATGACATACATTCATTCGATTAACAATATCAGTTCAGAAAACAGTTCAGTTAAACAGTCAGAAATATTCACAATTGAACATATCTTTACACAATTGTTACTCACAGAGTTTTGGGCTACAAGCAGCTAGAGCGCGTCTCCGAAGGCTAACCCTATACAGTGACAGAACGAACACACACTAAGTTCACGTTCGGAAACAAAGACTTAGTCCCTACTTAGACTCGGTGTGGTTCTACATCTATATCCTCATTAAGATGCCTTAAACTAGGCCTAAGAATGCCTAGAATGAAATGAGGATGCAAAGATGCATTCAGAAAACATTTTCAGAATTTTCAGAAAACAGGGGTCTCGCTCGAGCGTGGCTTTCTACGCTCGAGCGGACATGCAGACAAAGGAGCTCCGCTCGAACGTGACTTCCGTCGCTCGAGTGGACTGTAAGCTACAGTGAAAATACTGGATGCTCAAAATCCACGCTCGACGGGCGTTCGACCCTCGCTCAAGCGTGAGGCACAAGTCCTCGCTCGAGCGTGAATTATCTCGCTCGAGCGGATTGTAAGCCCATGCAAAGTACTGGATGCACGCATTTCACACTCGAGCGTCACTTTACTCACTCGAGCGGAAGACATGATCACAGAATGTACGCTCGAGCGTGGACTTCCTCGCTCGAGCGTGGGTCCAAAATCTGGAAATTCCAGATTTAAACCTCAAGCTCAAAACCAAGTTTTAATGCACTAAATTCGATCCTCTTGGGCTAAATTTTTGGAAAACATTTGTAAACACATAGAATAACATGTTTCAAAACTCAATTTGTAAAATCAAGGCCCAAGGGTAGTTTAATTAAACTCATTTCAAACCAATTTTCAAGAACATGATCTCAAATGAACATGCATGAACTTTAAACAACTTCCAAGCTTCAAAACATGCTCTAATGAGCTAATTCTTTTCAAAATAAGATGAAATCATGGTTTACTCTCAAAACATGGACATGCATGTGAGGAATTATGAACTACAACCTCAAAACTTCAATATATATACATGCATGCAACAATTAAGCTTCATGGCAACAATTTAACTCCAATTTATGGCCTTAGGCTTTCATCTACCATGAACCATGCACAAACTAACTTGAATTCATAATTAAGAAGGTAGTCACTCTACCTTAGGTCTTCAATCACAAGACTAGAAGCTCAAATATGAAATCTATACTTCAATTCCTTCAAGTTCTCAAACAATTCATAAGATGAGGCCAAAATCTCTCTTAACTCTCTCTCTCTCTCTCTCTCTCTCTATTTCGGTGGGAACTCAAGGAAATAGTTGAGGAAAATGTATATCAAGATGTAATAAGGCTCTCAAAATGAGTTGCCTAAGTAGCCCACTAACATGGCATTATTGTAATTAAGCCTAACTCTTTAATTAGCTTTATTTAATCTAGTTTAATTATACCAAATCACTTTTCAGATAATTACACCATAAAATCACATAAAATTTAACTAACACAGAACATCAATCAATTTCAGATTCGGCCGCTGACAAGGCCTTCAATTTGCAGTTTAAACATAAACACAAACAGATAATCAAACGGGCAACAGATAGATATACAATTAAATAGATATACTCAGTCAATTCAGTTCCAGATTTCAGTCAGTTTGTTCAGTATTTTAGTTGATTCAATTACTTAGCATAATCAGTCTCAGTTTAACAGTAATCAGTAATCAATCGGTAAACAGTGGTGAAGGTTGTTATAGTAATGTCTTATATCCTTCTTTAATTGGATCTTTTAACAATTTTTTTAAAAAAAAAAAAAAATTAGTGTGTTTAGTTTGAGTTTTTTGGATTAAGTTTTTTGAAAATTGAGTTTTTTGATTTTCGTGTTTTTTTATTTCTAGTGAATATTTTTAAAATTTTAAACATTTTTTTTACTTTTTTAGATGCACCTAACTTAGATGTATCTAAAAAGTAAAAAATTTGTGAAAAAATATTTTAAAAAATTAAAAAATATAAAAAAATATTAAAAAATGTACTAAATTCTCGTATTTTTTTTTTATATTTTTGGTATTTAGTGAATTTTTAAAAGTTTTTTTCACAATTTTTTTACTTTTTAGGTATATTTATGTTAGCTATGTCTAAAAAGTAAAAAAAATTGCTTAAAATATTAAAAAAATTCAGTAAAAACAAAAAAATACGAAAAACAAGAAAGTAGAATTTTCTGAAAAATGTTTTTTGAAAAACCTAACCAAGCAAGCAAATATTTCTGGGAGAATTAAAGAGAAGTTTTTGTCAAAATTTAATCTGTCAATTTCTTTTTGCTCATAAGACTTTGATTTTTAAATTTGAGGAGAATTTGAGGAGGAAAAGGAAAAGAGAATAAAAAAGGCGGCTATTTTATTGAATTTTTATTTTCTTTTACAAATCTCTTTTAATAATTTAACTAGTGCATTTTGTTGAGTTAGCTAAAAAAATCATAGTTGTGTTTTTTTTTTTTTAAATTAATATTTTGTTTTTTTAAAATTAATTTAATTTTTTTACATAAATGATTTATTCGACAAGTTCGACAAAATGAATCATTCGCATCATTAAAGAGTAGCTGATTGAACTCCCTTAAGGGCACAACCTTGAGGCACAGAAAACTATGTACTCTTGATAATATGAGTTATTCCACGAATTCACACATTTATTTCACAAATCCATCCATAATAATATGAAAAGAGAGTGAAACCTTATATTATTATACGTATAACCAGTGGTGGACCTACGGGAGGTGTCCATGGCCCTTGTCCCAAGTTTTTCGAAATTTCAATATCAACTCTATATTTTAAGAATATTTATAGAATGTATAATGGATAGCTTCTAATTTTATTAAAATTACTTTACTAGCTATTTATTTTATCAATATTTCATAATGTATAATGAAATGATTTCCAATTTTGTCACATCTCATTTAATAATATCAATTTCATTGAGATGATTTTATTTACACAAGAGGTACATATTCTACATTTATTATTTTGTTTGAATTTTAAAAAATTAAAGAGGTATATATATATTTTTATTTACTAAATTATGCCAATCAACAAAATAACTTAAAAGCATAGTCTAATCGATTATATACTGTGATGTAGTTAATAATTCAAAATTTCATAAAAGAATAAAAAATAACTTGTTAGATTTATTTAATTTTTTGATTAAATACTTATTTTGTAACCCTTATATAAAAAATGATCTTTAGTTAATAATGTACCAAAGTTAACTCAAATTTTTTTATGCACATCTTGGCTCTCCCTTGACAAAATTTCTGATTCTGCCCTGTGTATAACAAATCAAAATTTGACACATGTAATATCACATCATTGTGGGTACAACAAAAAAGAATGAGAAGTATAAAACAAAAGAGTGAGTTCATATACACTTAAATCACATACAAGTACAATAAAAATAAAAATAAAAACTAAAACTGTACATATTAACCCAAAAAGTAATGAGAATACGTCTGGTGGGTCCCATTATGCTCACATGTACATTCTAAATACTTTTCCGTATTAATTATGCATATGTATAGACTAACTTGAAACAAGAACTTAACCATGAAAATTGTTTCTTCAAACAGACTGAACTTTGAAGAAGATTCGGCTAGAGTGGCATTTGTCATATGAACACACAACCTTCTATATATAAGAATTATATGTACAATATTATCTAACCCAAAGCACAAGATATGAATATTCTTCATAATAGTCAAGCAAAGTATATGTAGCAACCCAGAATAAGTAATCAAGAAGGTTTAAAAAGAGCTGTGTAGAATGTGCCCATATACTTGGGACTGGAAGCCAAGAAATCCAAAGGAAGAAGAATATATATAACACAAAAAGGAGCAAAAGCTTCACAACCACAAAAGTTTATGCAAATTGGCCTACAAAAACCTTAATCATCAACCCCATTGTTATCTACTCATTAACTTCATTCCCATTTCAAGCTTTCTGGTTTTTGGCCCTCCATTTTCTTCTGTTCCAATGGCCAAGAACATTTCAAGATTGAATCATAATAACTACAAAGCATGTCATGTTTTGGGGCTTTTTAGTCTTTTGTTGTTGATCCAGAAAGGTGGTGCATATCAGTTCAAGGTTGGTGAATCAAATGGTTGGACACTCCCTACTGATTATAGTGCTCTCAACTATGATAAATGGGCACAAAAAAACAGATTTCAAGTCGGAGACACTCTACGTAAGTTGAACATTTTATCATATCCATTTGACAAGTATTCTCTCGTGCAGGGAAAATAATACATGTTACTGGATGAATTTTATTTGATTTTTCACTTATTTTCTAAATATGGTATAAAACATGGAGATGTGTCGTTTGTTGTGTACATCCATGTAAGAAGTGAGATAAACAATAAAATTCATCTGGTGATACATAGTAGGCTCCCACGATCTAGTGTTAAAAACAGTGAAATTCATCTAGTGATACATCGTAGACTCTCACAATCTAGTGCTTCATGCAGGAAATATGATATATGTTATGAATTTTATCAGATTTTTCATTTATTTTTTAAATATGGTAGATTTACATGTACACTTCATTTGTTGTGTGTATCTACATAAGAAGTGAGATAAACAGTGAAATTCATCTGATGATACATAGTAATAGTAGCCCTATTCGCATACTACAATATCAGCAGGCATTGAAAGATCATGATCAATGGGATCCTATTGTTTTACAACATCTACTGTTTTGTGTTTATTGTAGTGTTCGTCTACCCAGCAGACAAAGACTCAGTGTTTGAAGTAAACTGCGATGACTACAGAAACTGCAACACAGCAAACCCCATTGCAAAACACAGTGACGGCCACACAGTGTTCAAGTTCAGCCAATCCGGGCCATTCTACTTCGTAAGTGGAGTCAAAGACAACTGTCTCAAGAAAGAGAAGTTGCATGTGATTGTCATGGCAGATCGAAGCAACAACCAAACCACCGTTGCTTCTCCTCCACCTTCAGGATCATCAACGAAAACTCCCGCTCCAGCACCCGCTCATCAGGAGCCTCCCTCTCCACCCCCGGCACCAGTACCGATGACCCCATCTCCGGCTCCTTCTACTTATCAGACCCCTCCTCCGAGTGGTTCAGTAGAGATAAACCCATCTCCCGCTCCTGCCGCTGATCAGACGCCTTCTAAAAAGAGCGCTGCATCTTCCATTGTCATGAGTTTTATTGGTTCCATTGGAGCTATTCTGGGTTCATCTCTTCTTTTGGCTTTCTAACTCAGTGATTTAAAGTAAGAGTTGGATTGAACTTATTTGTTTTTTTGTTTTTTGATTGCTCGTGATTTTTTTCACCTTGATTTCAGTGGGTTCATCTGGGTCTTCAAGGTCGATTTGTATTTGATATTTGTTGTTTGATATAGTTAAGGAATAAGCTGAGTTTGTGTATACTCTTGGTTAAGTATATCGTTACCATGAACAACCTATAAAAGGAAATAAATTGGTTTTGTGACATATGTGTTTATGCGTTTTTTTAGAGTAATGTTAGGTATCATGAAAAAACTTTTATGAAAATGATTATGAAAAATTCATGACCCTTGGATTATACTTAAAATAAAACACCACATATTAATCAAGATAATTCAAAGGTCATAAATTTTTTATGATCAGTTTCATGAAAAAATTTTCATGATCCCTATCTTTTTTCGTTTTTTTAATGCATTCTTTGATGTGTAATAAGATGCATCACCATTGAATTTTGACTAATACTATACAAGTACAAAAAAAAGTATAAAAATTGTATACGAAATTATGAGACTAATTAATCAGGAGTAATCGCTTTAAAGCAAACTACCCACCAAATCATTCTAATAGAGATCAATAAACAAAAATTATGTAGGTAGTTTTTCCCGCAAATTTTAGATAAGCCAATTATCGATCCATAAACTTTTATCTTTTACCTTCACCCACTCCTCTTTCTTTTTTCTTTGTTTTTTTTGATTTTTCATAAAGATAAGTCACTCATTTTGCTTTTTAATAAACTCAAATATGGACACTATGTATGGGTGGACTATAAATGAGTGGAACAAAACAAAGTCCAGTCTCAGAGTTCTTTTTATTTTTTATTTTTATAATTTAATTTGAAATATAAATAATTTTAAAATTGCCTCCCAAATCAATCTCAATCAAACTTCAATTGAATGGTAAGATTTATATATATATATATATATATATATACAGGAGTGTTTTGGAAAGCTGGTTAAAAGTTATTTTTTTTATTTTTTTTGTCTTTTAATGAGTAAAAAATGTGAAAGGTGATGTGACCCAAAATGAGTTAAAAGTCAAAACAGTCTTAAACTGTTTACTACTAGCTTAGCAAACCGAGTTTCATCAAACCAAACTTTAAGAATTAATCACTATGTTTGATTGTTGTTTTTTAAACTCAGTTTTTTGAAAATTTTAGAGTATTTGTTTGGTTATTCCGAAAATGAATTCACTTTTCAAAATGATATGTTAAGGATTTTAAGGAGAGACAATTTTGAAAATGATATGTTAAAGACTTTTCAAATTAAAGTTTCTCTCCAATTTGAGAGAAAATTTTGAAAAAAAAAATTGGTCACATGAAAAAGTATTCTCATCTTATATATATATAAAAACATAATTTAGTATGTAGCCATTTATGGGTATATATCCTACTATTAAATGTGACTTTATCATAAAATTTTCACTCATTTTAATCATAGAAAACGTAAAAAAAAAAATCAAATTGGCGTTAAAATTTTTTTTTCGTAGAATTAAATTTTTATAAATGTTATGCAGAAAAATTTGTAAATTGTAAATTTAAACATAAATCTACGATTTTGTAAGTAGATTTAAATATAAATTTACAATTTTATAAATAAATTTGTAAACTGATTTACGATTTTGTAAATAAATTTAAACATAAATTTACAAATTTTTTTAATGCCAATTTATAAAAAAATCACGTTTTCTAAAATTTACGTTTTTCAAAAATTTGTAAATAAATTTACATTTTTCGAAAATTTGTAAAAAATTATGTTTTTCACAAATTTGTAAATAAATTTATGTTTTCCAAAAATATGTAAATAAATATCCAAAAACGATTTTTTTTATGCGAATTTGTAAATAAATTTTGTACATGACATTTATGAAAATTTAATTTTACGAAAGAAATTTTTTAATGCCAATTTGAAAGAAAAATTTATGTTTTCTGTGATTGAAATGAGTAGAAATTTTATGATAAAGTCACATAGTTAATGGTAGGATATGTATCCATAAATGGGTACATACCAAATTATGTCTTCATACATATATAATTAAGATGAGAATATTTTTTGATGTGACAAATTTTTTTTTTTAATTGTGTCTCTCCTTAAATTGAAGGAAAACTTAAAATTACAATAATGTATTTTTTGAAAAATCAAACAGATTCTTTTTCAAAATATAATTTTCAAATCACTAAATAGAACCAAACATAGTGAATGAGTTTCAACCATTTAGCTTAATTATACATGGAATAACTTTTTCACGGCTCAGCCGTGAAAGTTCTATTTTACGTAAAGTTCTATTTTACGGAGACCCGCCTATTCTTTATACACATTAAAAAAAAAAAAAACCAACATCCAATAAAAAAGAAAAAAATAAAATACCCAAAACCACCACCGACCAACATCCACAAAAAACCCAACATAAAATGAAAAAGAAAAGCAAAGTAAAAACAAAGATTGACAAAATGAAGTGAAATTCAACCCAGGATCTTGCATTGTTAACTGAGACTTGTGTTAAGCGACTTTCAAAGCAAAAAATTTAATTTGAATCTAATCTCATCCAGAAATAAAATCAAATACATAATTCCGAATTTAATCACGATACTTATGTTTAGTGCGCGATCATCATTGATTCTTATCTCGTTGTCGCTGATTTTCTGGTTATCACCATCAACGTCTATGAGCCAAACGGGTTGTCAATCTTTTAACAGGAGTCCTCATTGATGGGCAGCATCAACATGCTTCATGGGGTTTACATGGGACGGACGACAAGGAGTTTGGAAAGGATTGTGAGGTTAAAGGAATGAGGCTGAGGACAATGACCATGACCATGACCATGACCATGACGAGGGGGAGGTGGCAATAGGTGGCGGTGGGAGTTGTTGGTTTCCGATGACCATGACGAGGCAGAGGACAGGAGGAAAAAAGAAAAGAGAGAAGAAAATAATCACTTGCGGCACACAAAAGTAAAAAAATCAGCAATGCTAGGTATCATGAAATTTTTTTCATGAAAATAATCATGAAAGTTTTGTGACCCTTGGATTACACTTAGAATAAAGCACCACACACTAATCAAGGTAATTCAAAGATCATAAATTTTTCATGATCATCTTCATGACAAAATTTTCATGATCCCTATCTTTTTCCTAAAAAAATTAAGATATGAATAAAAGTGGCTTACGTGGCACTCCTAGTTGGCTGTCCATAAACCATTTGGTTCACGGGACAGCCGTGAAATATGCAAGTCGAATTATATAATGTGATGATAGCTCGAAATGAGCATTTGGTGAGACAAACATGAACTACTAGCCCCAAATGGAACAAATTTTAAATTGGTCAATTATGGAAAGTTTACAAAACCCTCCCAAATATCCATCCTAACATGCAAAAAGAGAGACGAAAACAAAGAAATAAAGAAAATGACCGAAGAAAATATTGAACAGAAAGGAATCTATGCATGCACAGCGGAGATTGGCAACTGAATTAGCTAGCTAACAATTTTCATTTCTTATACTTCACTACTCATTCATTAAATTTTAATGTTCTTTCTACACTTGCCGAATTCAGACTTCCATCAAAAATTCTTTCCTAGTTCAACCTTTTTCAGTAGTCTCATAGTATTGTGCAAAACTGAATCCAATATCCCGGCAACCTGAAATGACCCAAGAAACAGACAATAATGATAACAGTAAATAAAGAGAAGGAAAAAATAAAAGGAAGAGGAAAAGAAAGTAAGTTAACACACACACACACACATAAGTATAACTAACCGTGAAAACACCACCAATAATGGCACAGACGCTTGTAATAAAGTGAGAAAATGACTTTGAATCTTCTGTTATTAATACCTGGTAATAATAGGAAAAAGGTCATGAGAACAGAAGAAACATCAGTCAGATCCATTCTCAACAAATTGACATTAATGGATTATTTTGAACCTGCATCGGAGATAGTTCAAAGTGGAATTTTGCAACAGGGATATCAAAACTGTGTGCAAGGCTACTGTGCGCTGTGTATTCGTAATCCTCAACTGATTTTTGTTCACAGTTAGATCTTCTTGTTATCAGCTCTGTCTTCACAACTTGAAGATAATGCTCTATCTACAAAAGAACAAATCAAAAAAAAGGATGAGTCAAAGTGCAATAATTAAACAATAGTAATTCTTCACAGTTCAGAAAAATCCAACATTCATTTGGCATCCCATTTGCGCGAAATAAGGACAGGATTAAACAAAAAATAGTGACAGGATATTACCCACATCAGAGTTCTCGGATCCTACAAGTGTTTATGTGCTTTTTCCAGTGATTTAAAATAACCATAATTTGTAATCAATACAGACAACAATGATGACGAGAAGATATCACCAGAAAAAGAAACCAACAGGCCCTGTGGGTTGCAAAGAAAGATGAGTGGGGATTGGAAATAAATAAATAAATAAGTCCATGAGTCCTAAACAAGAAACTTTATGCCTTTGATACATTCCTCCACTAACATTCATCCAAGAGTGAAAATATTCAGGAAAGTTCAAATTCCTTATCCTTCTCTAGGCTCTCACTAATGGCCAAGCACATGGAACAATATGAAAGACTAACCATGCTAGATATTTAACAGGAGAATAAGAACCAAAAATCTTACAGTAATATTAGCTTTTGAATCACCCAGATGAGTTATATATTCCTGGCCATTCAACTTATCATGGCTTCCACCAAGATAAGGTACCACTCGCTTCAAACCACTCATCACTTCTGGAGAGATTTTTTTACCGAAGGAAAGATTGGAAATGATATGCGACATGTTCATCTTGGAAGCATCAAAGGAGTGAGCTACTGAACGAGCTGAGATGACAAGGTTGCCAGGAACCTGCAGATTACAAGGAGTGGTCAAGAGCATATTCCTAGTGATAAATATGAAAATAACGATAAAGAAAATAAAAAGGATCCTGAGACTATCAGAGAAAGAGACATGCAGAAACATGCAGCTAATCAGACACAATATGAAATTTGATTTGATGACCGAAACAATATGCCAGAAATATACCATTGGACACGATATGAATTTCAATGGGTTGACCTTACAAATATGCCAGAACAATGTATCAAGGGAAAATAGATAAAGAGTTTACCTTCTTAACTCGTACAAAACCTTCTATTCTACATCCTCCAGCTAATGGTGCAGGTCTTTTTGCATCATCTGCCACATTACCAAGTTCATTCTTCAAAGCCAGCCGCTGAGACTCCATTGTAATAGGTGCAACCAAATCTTCCATTGTCTGCAAGGGATGGAAATTTTGATATCAAGTCATGTTGCACTCATCAAATAGAAAGTAAGATTTCCCAAGTATTAACAAGCTAACAGATGGACACAACCATTAAACACAAACTTTACATTACTTTGACCAGGCTATCTGTATCTCGATCTCCATAATATGATTCATGATCATGGTGCCCATGGTCATCCCTAAAGCAAGTCAGATAAAAGATGATAGTCCATTAGGTGGCATAAATATAAATGTGAAACCCAGAACTTCATCAAGGAATGTGTTCTCAGAAGTAAATTAGCTACAATTTGAAACAGAAAAGCTCTGAATTTATCATAATAACAAAATATTAAAAATTACAAAATCAACTAATAATAAGAAGAGCTGACATCTAGTGCTTTCTAAACCCCTTTCCTGGTTTATCTTTGAGAGTAGTGGCAGCAATAGTGGACCCAAACTTCAAATTAGCTTTCTCAGTAGGTAGGGTTTAGTTAACCATTATTTCACCCAGTGGAATGTGACTGAACTCATCCAAAAACTATCAATTTTTGCAAAGCTGCAGAAGTGAAATTTCTCACATTGATTTTGAATCACTGTCAAAGGAGATACATTTGGACTAACCCAAGGATGCCAAACTAGTAACCTTTTTAATTCTTTATTATCACATGGATTAAACTATAACCATTGTGTGGTGCAGTTTAAAAGCCCGTTAGTTATGGAGGTCAATTTTTTTTTTTTTTGGACCTTTTTTTTCTTTAATCTCAAGACCAAACTTTAACAGCTTCTTCTGACTAAATCTCAAACCTA
The DNA here is from genome assembly GCA_030407325.1 of Camellia japonica. Lineage (NCBI taxonomy): Eukaryota > Viridiplantae > Streptophyta > Magnoliopsida > Ericales > Theaceae > Camellia > Camellia japonica. The sequence continues at coordinate 12,029,605 of JAPPVO010000032.1, read as the reverse complement.
TCTCTTGCATTCAATTAAAATCTATAAAAATGTCAGAAACTCTGATTTGAACATTTGTTTCAAGAAAAAAAACCCACCATAAACCAGCTATCATTCCTGTATTTCACAGGACTGGATCCCCACAACTCGGCGGTAAACAGTAGAGTTTGCTCTACTTCACAGCCCTCTTGTAAAGGCCCGCACACTTCTCTTTGAACCTTAAATCACAAGAACTACACTAATAGCGAGAAACTAGGATCAAGTATTTGATGACTGAAGAATAAACGAGTTCAGGAGTAATGTAAGACATAAAAGACAAGATACTGCAACTTGGGCATAACTCACCATAGGACTATCAAATGAAATTGCAAAAGCATTTTAACAAGACTAACCGCACTAGTAAATGGACTTCCAATGCAACAATGTTATGTACCATATAAATGCTACCTTATTATCCAATGTTTTTTTACAGGGTAGAAATGTTCCATATCCTATTTCTCTAAATGGAAAAATCATGAAAAAGTCTGGGTTTATGTAAGTAATGGGAAAAAGGCATGAGTAGGAAGTGAAGTCAGAAAAATAATTCATCTAATTGATTTAATACCATTCTCGGGTTTGAGGTTGTGTTGTTCAACAGTATCGTAGAAAATACTCCCATTCCTCTATTTATCATATAATAGCAATACCATGCCTCACATAAAGAAGTGCATGAAATGACCAATACCTCACTTGGATAAGTGCATGAAGAGACCAAATGATGCAGGTGAATGTTTAGTATATGCATAAGACATGAAAATCAGGAAGAAGAAAAAAAAAACATTGTCTGTAGCAGTATATGCAAATTCAATAAAAGTTCCATACAGCAAATGAACATGCAGAGATAAGTTAGAAGCATACGATGAAAATCATATAGAACATGCTGATGGTATATGAAGAAGAACAATGTGGGACAACGCATCAATGAGGAATTAAATCAAACATTGATCAATCTAAAAAAATGAATATGTTGCAACTTTTTCAAGTATATGATAAAAATTGTCTTGAAGCACCCACTTCAAATTTGAAAGAAATGCAAAAAGAATCTGACACAGATGGTAAAAGATATATAACACAGTGAATTACCTAACATCGCTTCCCTTACGAAAAATGCGAATAGACGGATAGCCTTGTATGTGATGCCTGAACATTCAGTATGAAGTATGCGTTAAAGGAAAGCAACAATAGCAATGATGAGTGATTAACAGAACTACAAAATCATATCAAAAAAAGAAACTAACAGATGTGTGTTACTAGGGAAGCAGCAAAGAATATGTCATTTAAAAGATTTCCCACCATTCTAATTTATATGGATATGCCAGAAATGATCATATATCTTACAGTAGTAAATTATTGTTTGGAAACGCCAAACAAAGGTGAAATAACAGTGAAGGGGGTCAATATAACAGGGCAAGGCCTGGATTGGGCTGAGCTCACTAGACGAGCGAAGCTAATTAGATGGACCAAGCCCAATCTAGCGGCATAATTGCACCGACCCGAGCAATGGCTAAGGCCAAACACCTCACTTCAAGACTTGGGCCATGTATCAAGAGCTTCAGGGTTGGCCTGACCACCAATTGGGCCAAACTGTGAGAAATATTTTGTGTATAGAATTAGGAAAGATTGTATTGTATGCAGAATTAGGAAAGATTGTGGTAGTGTAACTATTTGGCTGTATTTCTTTTTTCGTATTTTCCTTTTTCCAGCATAGGTTTACGGTTATATAAACTGGTGACCTCCTTCTAAAGATACACAATTGAATATACAGAAAACCATTCAGAAAACTTACATGGTATTAGAGCCAAAACCGCCAAAACCCTAGAAACTGTTGCTCTCTCTCAGTCGTGAGTTGTGGGTGATCTTCTCCCCCAATCGCGATATTGAAACAGGCTCTTGACTGATTTCTCTCTGGTTCGCATCGCGACATCAATTCAGTTGCTGCTTCAGTTCCTCAGTCGACGTCGTGCCTCGTTTTCGTTGATTGGAGTCGAGTCGTTTACAGTTTGGCCCAATTGTTAGTCATTATTATATTTCCACCTGTGAATCTTTGATTTATTATAATGACGGACACCAAAATCTAAGCAATCAGATGTAAACTCACTGGTGCCAATTATGCTTATTGGGCTAGTGTCGTGAAGAATTTCTTTCTTGGTCAAAAAAAAATGGGGCTATGTTTCTAGTTCTGTTCCTCGTCCATTGGACCCGAAACAAGAAGGATATCTGACTTCCTGTAACACTTGGGATTGTGATAATGCCCAAGTTCTGACCTGGTTTCATAATTCTATGGATGACCGTATTGGAATGATGTTTTCCAAATACAGTACTGCCAAGGAGGTGTGGGACTATTTATTGGGTGTGTATCATCAGTCCAACTTTGCTAAGCGGTATGAGTTGGGAACAACTATTCAGAGTGCTCGTCAGCAGGATCAATCTATTCAGGACTTCTACATAGAGATAACAAGCCTCTGGGATCAGTTGGCTCTCATGGAACCATCTAGCCTCAAGATACTAGACGCTTATGTTGAGTTTCGGGAGCAAAGTCATTTAGTGCAGTTCTTAACGGCTCTCTCCCCTTAGTATGAGGCTATCCGTGGTGGCTATCCGTGATGGCATCCTTCATCAGTCTCCTCTTCCTTCTGTGGATGTTATTGTTCGTGAGCTTCTCTCCGAAGAAACCGGTCTTAAGACGGCCAATCAGACTCTATCTCCATCTGTCTTCTTGGCTCCTACTCAGCCTCCTCTGCTGTCGAACCCCCCACTTCATCAGCTTCAGGCCATTGCAAAGACCAAGAAGGGGCCCCTACCATCAGATGAGTGTGCTTTCTGCCATCGGAAGGGTCATTGGAAGTACAATTGTCCCAAGAAAGGACGTCCGTCTTCTCAGCAGTCTCAGTCCCGAGCACCAACTCAGAGTTCTTTCCGGCCTCCCGCCGCTTATACTGCATCCACTCCAGTTCCAGGTCCTAATTTGGTTTCCTTGAGTTCTCAGCTTGTTCAGCTTCAGCAGATCTTGTCTACCTCTCAGTCATCTTCATCTGCCTCCGCTTTCACCTCTCTTCATTCAGGTTTGCTTGGGTCCTCTTCAGATATTCCTTCCTCTGTTTGGCTTTTTGATTCTAGTGTCTCTCATCATATGACTCATCACCTTGCCTTACTCCAAAACTATATCCCCCCTCCCTTCCCTATTACTATTGATACTGCTAATAGGTCTGGTATGTCTGTCCTATCTGTTGGGTCTGTTTTACCCTCTGCCATGTCCGTGTTACTATTCTCTCTGTTCTTTTTGTTCCTTAACTATCTGTTAGCTTGCTTTCTATCAGTCAGCTTGATGCTTCTGGTTTTGATGTTATCTTTTCTTTTTCTGTCTGTTGTGTGCAGGATTGGGTGTTCAAGAAGCAGATTGGGACCTGCCGTAGAGTTGGAGATCTCTATGTGGTGGAAAGTCTATATCTTTCTCTGTCTACCTCCCCCGTTGCACTTTCATCTTTTCAGTTAGATTCTTAGTCAAGTCAATTTTATTTATGGCATCCTCGCTTAGGTCATTTGTCTGTTGACCGCTTGCGGTCTTTACCTCAGTCAGGATTGTTAGGTAAAGTTTCTTCTAGTCAAATTAGTAAGTGTCAAGGATGTAAACTTGCTAAAATGACAACTTTACCTATTAATAACAGTACTTCTATTTCTGTTTTCCCTTTTCTTCTTGTCTATACTGATGTCTGGGGACCTTCTCCTATTCTCACTAAAGGGAGTTCTGTGTACTATGTGTCATTTGTTGATGATTGTACCCGCTATACTGGGTTTATCTTATGACTCATTAATCTGACTTCTACCAGATATATCGTACCTTTCAGTCTATGATCACTACACAGTTTGGGGCCACAATTAAAATACTCCGGTCTGACTTGGGTAGGGAATACTTTAAAACTGAATTCTGTGAGTATGTGGCCAAATTAAGCACCATTCACCAAACCTCCTGTACTGATACCCCTGCCCAAAATGGTCGTACTGAGCGTAAACACCTTCATCTCCTTGAGACAGTTCGATCTCTCCTTCTCTCTGCTTTTGTTCCGACACCATTTTGGGGTGAGACAGTTCTTACTGCTACTTTCCTTTTTAATCGCATGCCGACTTCCCTACTCTCCTGTCAATCCCCTTATAAGGCTCTGTATTCCCAACCTCCTAATTATTCCATCATGCGTGTCTTTGGGTTTGCTTGTTTTGTCCTCCTTTCCCGTAAAGATCAGACCAAACTCAATGCCCTGTCTGTCTTGTGTCTCTTTTTGGGCTACAGTCTCACTCAAAAAGGTTACCGCTGTTACGACCCTGTCTCTCGTTGCCTCTATGTCTCCCGTCATGTTGCATTTCTCGAATGTCTGTCTCACTTTCAGCTTCCCTCTCTCACTACTCCCGTTTCCAAAGAGGATTTGGTTCACATTGACCCATTTCCTTCTGAGGTCCCATCAGATGAGTATATCGCCACTGTTCCTCCTGAGGCCATTCCTACTTCTCCATCTCCGTCTCCGTCTCCGTCACCTATGGCTCCTTCTTCGCCTTCGGCTGCTTCTTCTCCTCCATTGTTGGTCTATTCTCGTCACAAGGCTCCCCCACCACTAGTTGTCTCTACTCCTATTGCTGCTCCTTCTGCTTCTGACGACTCTGATCCTGCTACACACCACTATCCTCCTTGTGAGCGTCGTCCTCCAAACAGGTTAGGTTGATCTAATACATGTTTTTTTACTTTCTATCGTACTTTTTTGTTTGCTATTCACTCTTTTTCAAAACCTCAGTCTTACAAGAAGGCCTGTTAGGATCCTCATTGGGTTCAAGCTATGAAGGATGAGTTATCTAATTTACAGAAAATTAGTACTTGGGAGTTGGTTCCTTTGCCTGCTGGTAAGAATCTAGTTTGTTGCAAATGGGTCTACAAAGTCGAGACTTATTCTGATGGTTCTCTTGAGCGCTACAAAGCTCGTCTTGTTGCCAAAGATTTCTCACAGGAGTATGGTGTTGATTATGAGGAGACCTTCACTTCTGTTGCCAAGATGACTATTGTCCGTACTTTGATCTCTGTCGCTGCTGTTCGTTCTTGGCCTCTTTATCAGATGGATGTTAAGAAAGCTTTTCTTAATGGCCATCTCACTGAGGAGGTTTACATGAGTCCTCCTGGCCTTCACCATTCCTCTGGATAGGTTTGTCGCCTTCGGCGTGCTCTGTATGGTCTGAAGCAATCTCCTCGTGCTTGGTATGATCGCTTTCAGACTGCTGTTTCTGAGCTTGGGCTTCATCCTTGTGCCCAGGACTCTGCTTTATTTCTTCTCCACAACTCAGTTGGATTTGTTGCATTATTACTGTATGTGGATGATATGATCATCACTGACTCTGACTCTTCTGCTATCTCTGAGGTCAAGCAACATCTCTTCCGCACCTTCGAGATGAAGGATCTTGGTCCTTTGCGGTATTTTTTTGGTATTGAAGTTGCCTCTTTTTTAAAAGGCTATTTTCTGTCTCAGACTAAGTATGCTAATGAGGTCATTCACCGTGCTGGTCTTACTGATACTAAGGTTTATGATACCCTTACTGAGCTTAGTGTGAAGCTCAACTCTACTGATGGTGTCCCATTGGATGATTCCACTTTATATCGCGAGCTTGTGGGTTGCTTAGTTTATCTGACGGTTACTCGTCCTGATCTTGCCTATGCTGTGAATGTCGTTAGCCAGTTTGTTTCTGCTCCTCGCTCTCCACATTGGGCTGCATTGGTTCGGATTCTTCGCTATCTCCGAGGTACTATCTTTCAGGGTTTACTATTGTCCTCTACTTCCTCTTTGGATTTGGTGGCTTATGCTGATTCTGATTGGACTGGTGATGTTACTAATCACAAGTCCACGTCTGGTTTCTGTATGTTTCTTGGCAATTCCTTGATCTCTTAGAAAAGCAAGAAACAAACTGTTGTTGCTCGCTCTACTGCCAAAGCTGAGTATCGTGCTATGGCTCATGCTACTACTGAGATTGTTTGGCTTCGTTGTCTATTATCTGATTTGGGTGTCCCCCAGTCTTCTCCAACCTCCCTTTATTGTGACAACCGCAATGCTATTCAGATTGCCCACAATGCTGTCTTCCATGAACGAACGAAACACATTGAGATTGATTGTCACTTTGTCCGACATCATCTGTAGTCTGACTCTATCTCGCTTCCTTTTGTCTCTTCGGCTTTGCAATTTGCGGATTTCTTCACCAAGACTCACACTACCGCTCGGTTTCAGTTTCTTCTTAGCAAACTCTCAGTATTTTCTGCTAAAACACTTTGAGTTTGATCAGGGGTGTGAGAAATATATTGTGTATAGAATTAGGGAAGATTGTATTGTATATAGAATTAGGAAAGATTGTGGTAGTGTAACTATTTGTCTGTATTTCCTTTTTCATATTTTCTTTTTTCCATCATAGGTTTAAGGTTATATAAACTAGTGACCTCCTTGTAAAGATACACAATTGAATATACAGAAAACCATTCAGAAAACTTACACAAACATCGGTAAACTAGATTGATCCACCTGGACCATTAGGTTAGCCAAAGCCCAAAGCACAGCACGGCCAGGCTGGAAGAGCTCAACCGGACACCTAAGGGAGCACTCCCTGGGAGAGCTACCGCCTGGAATAAATACCAAGGCCTTCAACTCAACCCAACCCAACTCAAGGCCACAACAAAGGATTACACATCATCACAATCCCCAAGTGCTGAATAAAACAGTTAGGGGAGAATCTTGCACCACATGGAGGGAAACATATGAGCTCATATGGCGGATGCGCTTAACAGAATTGTGGTCCCCCCACTCACTCTACATTTTCTTCTCTATTCCTTCCTGAATCCTTGACTTTAGCATCAGAGGGGTTTTCTAGTCAACCCTGGTAAGGTTGCTCTCACCGTGTTCGTAGTGTTGCAGTCTTGCAGTCTTGCAGCCTTGCAGGTCTTGGTTCTTGGATAACCAGATTGGTTACGGAGCTCCAATTCATTAAACAGTACAAAACTCACTCTCGCAGAACTCAAAAGTACAGAAAAAAAAAAAGGTACAGATGCACAATACAAGGGAAATTGTGAATGATGTATGCCATATAAAAGATAAACTGCCATTCTAACCTAATAGATATGCAAGAAATGATCATATTTCTCACAGTAGGAAACTATTGTTTGGAAACTCTAAAGAAATAAAGAAATAACATTATAAACATATTCTAAATGTAAAAATGAAATTGAAAGAGTAAACAGAATTATCAAGTAAGGACATGGGCTTGAATCCTTGCAAATTTCCATAATAATCAGCATACAGCACAGAATGACCTATATGAAATGTCAAGCAACACGGAACAAAAACAATGTCAATAAGCTACCAAGAATGAACAAAAAAGTAGAACTACAAACCTAGATCCGATTAAAAAACATTGTGAGTTAAGAAAAAATAAAAAGAAAAGGAAAGGAAAAGGAAAAAGAAAGGAAAGAGAAAAAAAAGGGAAAACAAACTTAAACTTCAATTTCACAACACAAATCCACATAACCTTAGCTCAACCCCATGACCAAGATTTACTGTTCTGATGACTAGAAATCCATCCATAAAAGAAAAGAATACTTGAACGTTCTAAAAGGTTACATGGAAATGAAAACTGCAGAAGATCAGCATAATTGGTAATGAACAGTAATATCCCATTGTCATTAATCCAAATTCAGTTACAAGTCATGAAAATATTAATCTAAGTAATACCTTCTACACAAATTAACTTCTTCAGTGCAATCAACCTTTCCCAACAGAATGTGGCCATCCACGTCTGGGTCGTATCTAGAAAATGAGTTTGACATCAGATTTTGGATGGAACCTAGTCAAAATAATGCTTGTAATTGCATTTTCAGAAGAGTACAACTAGACCTTTCTCTTATAATTCCAGCTGCTTTCTCCCATGAAGGTTTCTGAAACAAACAGACAGAAATAAGGCAAAGGGTAACAAAAGTGATACCGAAGTACACAACACCATTGAAATTGTAGAATTTTGAGATGCATACTTTCCAATCAATTCCCAAGTTTATGGTACTCAATATGTGCATAAATGTAGTTCCTTGGGACAAGTAAACATTTTTTCTTTAAAAATAAATATTGAAAGATAAACAAAAACATAAGCATTACGCTTCAGCTAGTAATGGTTCAATGTAAATCATTTCAGCTAAACTGAATCAAGGGGAAAATGAGAATAAAAAACAAGCTTCTAAGAGGGCAATTAAAATTGAGATAGTACCCAAACTATAATAAAACTGCATAACAAGTGTGTAATGGTTCTTCCACCATTGTGTCAATGTGGTTCAATGGATCTTGAGAAACCATAATGACAGGCATCACATGGCCTCTTTCCTAGAGATTTTGTGAGTCAACAGTGAACAAACCAAAGTGCGAGCCCTCTTGGTGGCTCTAAAGAAGTCAAACACAATCTATTTTTGAGATCTATGTCACATGGACTCTTCTAAATTTGAGAAGTACCCAAGTCGAACACTTGATACTTGAATAAGGGAATGGGTATGTGTCCGATATGCCTAGTTGGACTTGCACCAAACAAATATGTAAAAGTAGCAAAGTTTATGATAAAATGCTACATTTTAGTACATAAAATGCTATATTTTAGTTTGTAAACCTCACTTTACCCTTAAAAATAAAAGAAATGTTTAAGAAAATAAAATATAGAGGTGTCCTAGTTTCCTTGACATGAGAATTAGATGAAACTGACACTAGGACTCATACCCACACCTGGCACCTGCACCCAAATCCTAAGTTCCCCCATCCTGCTATTTTCATGTGAAGCAAATCCTAAAGTTGTGAGACATCTTTCCTTCCATTGCCCTTTGAACTATTCCCTGCTCATTCCTGTTGACCCAATCAAAAGTTAGAAGGCCTAGAGAGGAACAGATCTTGACTAACAACTCAAAAAATTTAACCTCCTAAGGGGTAAGTAATATGGAAGTTTGAAGTACCAAAGGCAACATGAAATAAAAGTGTAAGTGGATATCTGGAGGACGTTTCTAATCATAAAGCCAGTAATAAAAGAATAATGAAATAGATGAGGCAGCAGGGTCAACCAGAAATTTCAGTAAATATATCGTTGTCTAGGTGGCCTTGAAGTTTGAGCAACCAATCCAACTAAAAAAAATGAAAATATACAAAGAAGATAGAAAATTACCAAGCGATTACTCCAATGGCACCAAGGAGCATAAAAATCGACAACCAAAATTGGGTGCCTGAAAAGAAATGTTCAATTGCAGCTGTTGACATGAAATAAAGAAAATTCCCAGGACAACACATCAAAGCACAATAATACCAGGGTTTAAAAATCAAATTGTCACCTTACCTATGTGCAACTCTATCAAAATTATGTTCACTTAGTACAAAAGAACCTTCAGCATACTCTTCATCAACTTCATCATCATGCTTAATCATTCTTGAAATTAGCCCTGTGTGAAACTCAAAGCCAGTAGGTTTTAAATCTGGATCTATCGGATACTTGTGGATTGTTTTCGTAATATTCAACCTGTTCTGGAAATAAGATTACACAAATTCAGGCCAGTTCAAATTGCACAGAGATACCAAAAGAATATTGACTAACAATTCACAGTCGGAAAGCAGAAGTAAATGAAAGATACAATATTCTAAAAGAATGGAACAATAACCAACTGAAATGATCTTGCTAATTCACAATATAAGCAACAATAAATTGGGAATATATGAAATGGAAGAGGATGCTGGTGGGCAAGTATGGTTCTGACTTGGGTTGATGAGTTCCGAGTAAGGTTAGGATGTCACATGGCATTGTACCTTGGAAAGATTATTATAAAGCATTGGGACAAATTTTGAAGTATACAGGCTTTTTAGTTGGGGATGTGATCCAGTCCATATGAGACTCCATGAAGAGTAGAATTAAATAAGAGAAGATCTCGGAAAGCAATATCACTCTGAATTGGATCCTTTGGGGACACGCAAGGTCAAGTTTCTAATCATAGTACAATTCAATTTTGTGGTGATCAAGGTTTTGCTATAAATCATATCAACTTTTTATATATTTCCTGATCTTTTCTAGGTCAGAATTTTTTTTTAAATATCATACTTCATGCACATTTTCAGTTCAACCAATCACAACAAAGGAATCACCCTCCAGAACCCAGTTAAACAAGCCTCTCACAGGCTTTCTGCAGGGACTAAATTGTGCTTTAGTGGCAACACCACACCCAACCCAACCCACTCTAATTTAGAAGAGCAAGGATTTTATTACCTTCATGTCCAAAAAACAACATTGGTATGAAAATAGCTTCAATATTCTGAAAAAGGACAACCAAAATTTGAAATTTAAGCAAACTAGCAGCGGATGCATCCCTGAACATAGATCCTATCAACTTTTTGGTTGGAAGAAAAACTATCAAGCTCTTCTAATGCAATCTTCTGAGCCGAAGTCAATGTGAATGTGTAGGAACAAAAACAATATATATTTTTTATGTGCATATGTTTATTTATGCAAACTCAAATAAACATAATAACCTCCCGAACAGATACTAGTAAAGATTCCACAAAAATCTCACCTCATTCCCTCTGTTGATATTAGAAAGAAAATTAACTCCATGATAAAAATATAAAGTTGAGGTTGCAAAATCTCATTCTCTTTGGTTAAATAAGACGCACAACCAATTTTTGTAGAATCACTCACATGATTACATTCGATGCTTGAATTTACTCTTCAAGGAGTAATAAATTGCAGTGAAATGAGTCATTGAAACTTACTGTTCCCAAGATATCACTCACGTCAACAGCAGCAAATTCACATGAGAGTGCAGGGAAGCTACCTCCAAAAAAAAAAAAAACAGATGTTAGTTCAACAGACCAATCAAAAGCAGAATTAACATTGCAGAATGAAAGTGGAGAAATTGACTGAATACGAGAAACACAACCTACCTGCCCTAAATATTGCAAAACAAGTAGAAATGTAAAATATCAACAAAAAAAAAAATTTTAAAAAATAGTTTGTAGGAAATTCATAGAAAAAATTTCAAGAGTATTACGTATCAACATAGTGACTACAAAGGTATATAGGTGACGAAGGTTCTGACAAACAATTTCATGACCTCCAATATAGTAAAAGCACTGAATTTTATGTTCATTTATAGGTGTGGGTTCTTACAACTGCTTCTTGCAATATTTAAAAATTTGAGCAAAAACAAGGAGAAAATTCGAATGAATGTTGCTTACTAAGAAATAAAATTAGGTCCACGACAATACCTAAAATTAAAATCAATGCGCAAGAATTCCCCATCAGAACTCTTGTCAACAATTACAGATGTAGATGTGCTCACTGTAAAATAGTTATTTAGTTCCTGCAAAAATAAATTTGAGATTTAATTCTGTATAGAAAGTAAAACCACAAAAACAATTAAGCATACTATGATACTAGTATACTACTTTGTGAAAAGAGAGACACATGCATTCATGTAATGCAGCTAGGAAAGGAAGTGAATACCTAAAATAAAAAATGTGATGGTTAATAAATGAAAGAAGAAACCAACAAAAACTTAATGCAATTTTTAAAGAACAATGATACATCAATATAGACTTGAATCAAACTCCTTTTTCATGTAATGATGAATAGTCATGATCTACATATCACATCCATAAATCTCCAATGAAATAAAAATGAGCTTCCTACCGTTCCAAATAAAAATATCATGGAAAAGGCGGCGATTATTGATAATCCAGCACCTGGTAATGATGCCTCTGTCAAATCTCTAGGAATTTTCCTGAAAAACAAAAAAAATTATTATGAATGAAAATAAAATGAAACACGGAAAAAAAACCTCAATAAAAACAATCATCAATAACCATGGGAAGACATAATATTTGAAGCAAAACATGTACTTTGCCACAGGCAACCAAAACCAAAGGGAAAGAAAAAGAATAGAAGAGGCCACATCTGGGTGGATCATCACATTGTTTCCTTCCAACAGAGAAACATTCTTAAGGTGCCCTGATTTCTGAATTCCTTCAAGGACCAGTTGTTCCTCTGCCTTTAAATGCATCCCATAAAGCACAAAGTAGCCACAACCCATATTTTCCGCTTGCTTCTAATAATTTTTACTCCTAGCAAATCATTTAGACCTCATGAATACCAAAAGTCATATTAAAAGACAAAAGTGCCAAAAGACCACACATCTACCACCTATATATAGTGAGATAATAATTCACCATATCCTGCTCTAATTTCATACGTAGAGAGAGAGAGGATGCAACCAAATCTGGAAATGATAAAATCTTATGCATTTTATAACTAATTTGGCATCGCTCGAGCAGTGATTCAATACTTGCAGTTCTACAAATACATGCTTCAGATCCTACACACCCTTATATACTGCTGGACCACCACTCAAGCGGTGAATCCCCAGTCTTTGAATTTTGAAATGGTGAACTGCGTCAACCTGTCAACAGCAGTTCAGAAGCTATAGATGATGTGCTGACTTGCTTGCAACTTTAAGTCCATGGATGGGATTCACTGAATGTAAAGTCAAAAGGTCCTACATTACAAGAGCTATGCTACATACAACTCAAATGAATTTGGATTATAAAGCAATAAAGCATATAAGGCCATGTTTGGCAATTGGCTAAAATAGCCAAAAAGTAAAAACGTCAACTCATTCTCTCTACATTTTTTACACGTCTTTTCATAAAAAAATAAAAAAAAAAAACTACTGAAAAGTCACTTCTCAAACAAACCCATATTATGTCAAGGTAATATGGGATTGCCAAACTACACTAGAGAAGACTCTATGGCCTAACCCATATTATGTCAAGGTTAGACTTGCAGCCTCAATTTCAGGGACTGATCACTATAGAAAATCTCCTTTTAATTCAAGATTAAAAACGAAACAAAACAAAATGTCATAAAAACCTAACACAACCATCCTTTTTTAGCAAAAAGCATGATGTTCTATACCTGTTACTAGAAACTCGACCTGAACATTCGAACCTAGGCGAACTAAATGCTAAGTCCATTGAGAACCAAAACCCAACGCTTCAAGAACAATGACAAGTCCTGATATCAATCAAAACGTATAACAAAAACCAACAAAAAATAAAAATAAAAAACTGTAATTCTATATACATTATATCTAACTCGGATCTAACAACAACGACTCAAATTCACGACATTCTACGGAAGAACATGAACGAAATGGTAATGGAAATTGAAGATAAAAACAGAGATCTGACCTATAAAAATCCACAGATTTGAGCTTGTGCGTCGAAACCATTGTTGCGAGGAGGTGAGAAGATTTTTGGAGAGAGAGAGAGACACAGCTCAAATCCCAGGTGTCATTAAAGAGCATAAGAGATATATTTAGAGAGAGACAGAGAGAGAGAGAGAAGATTAATTAGTTCTTCATTAATTATGTTGCTAAACTTTTATTACGCATGCGCAGAGCAGAGGCATATTTCGCAATCTTTTTTGCGTTATTTTCTCGTTAAGCTTTAGCCGTACCTGAAAGAGATGCGGAGATTATACGCCGCATGCTGGCGTAGATTATACGCTGCATGCTGGCCACTCCAATGGTGGTGTATGTAGGTTCAACAATGCTATAGACCTCTAAAAGTAAAGCTCTAAAAGAGCTCTAATGAGTTGGCATGTCCAAAAAAAAAAAAATTTCAAGTTAAAACATCATATCAGGTTGGACCCCACACACTTCCATGTCATTAGTGCATGGTTTAGAGCTCTTATTTTAGAGCTCTCAAGCATTTTTCATGTAGGTTATAAGGGGTGTTCTGAAAAGTTGCTGAAAAGTTAGTTTTTTTGGCTTTTTGATTTTTTTGTGATTTTTTTGACAAAAAATTGAGTTGTTTTTGGTAAAAAAAATTAACTTTTTTAATTAAAAAAACTAAAAAATCAAAAAGCTGACATTTTCCCATTGTTCCCAAAATGACCTTAAGTTCAATTTTTAGAATTCAGTTTTTAAAATGAGTAATATTAAAAACTTCAAAATTTTAATTAAAATATCTCACATGGATTTGTGACTTATACAATATAGGTTTTATACTGTGAGACATTTGATAAAATTTTAATATCTCATATGGATATGTGAGTCACATAATGTGGGTCTCATACTGGGAGACATTTGATAAAATTTTTAATAGAATTTTTAGGGTGTTTTGCATTTTTGTTTCAAAAAATTTTAATTTTTGTTTTCACTAATTTTTTTAATATTTTCAATAATTTTTTTAATTTATAGACATACCTAATATAAATACGTTTAAAAAGTATAATATTTGTGAATTTTTTTAAAAAAAAATCACTAAATACCAAAAATATTAAAAAAAATACTAAAATTTAGTACATTTTTTGTATTTTTATATATTTATTAATTTTTAAAAAATATTTTTTCACAAATATTTTACTATTTAAATACTTCTAAGTAATGTGCATCTAACAAAATAAAAAATTAAAAAAAGAATGCTTGAAATTTTAAAAATATTCATTAAAAACAAAAAAAAAATACGCAAAAACAAAAAACTAAGGTAGCGTTTGGTAGAGTTTTGTAAATGTGATTTGAGAATATGAGTTGTATTTTGAGTTTGTGTGTTTTGGAATTATGATTTCAGTGTAGAAAATTTGTTTGGTTATGGTTTTTAAATTGAGTGTTGAAATGTGTTTTGAAGATGTATTTTGAATTATGTTTTGAAAGTTTGATGTGACATGTGAAATAAGAAAATTTGTTTGGTAATGTGTTTTCAAAATAGTTTTCAAAATTTAATTCAATCAATAATTTATTTTGAGTGTACACAACTCTTATATCGATATTCGTATTTTTTATCAACAGTAATAACCAAACTATATTTAAAATACTGAAATTAAAAATTGTTTTTTTTTTAATTAATTTTTTCAGTAATTTTTGTTGAATAAATTTTTTTTCAAATTATTTTTTCATTTTAAAATAAATCTATGTCAATTATTTTGTGTCAATTACATTTTTATATCAATTCAGCTGTACCATCACTATTACCCTCCACCGCCAACACCACCTGATAATGATGCTTAACTTGTTCAGAAATCAGTTTAAATGGTGAAACAGATGTAGTGGCTACATGTTTTTTTTTTTCAATTTTTTTGTTTGGTTATTTATTTTCTTATTTTGTTGTACTTCTTTTATTTTGTTACTTTGTTGTAAACTTCTGTATTCATGTCATGAATAACAAGTGTTTTTTTTTTTAGTCATTTTAAAACAAGTTACAATGTTCTGACAATATTTACGACGAGATTTCGCAAACGGAAAAATTATGGGCGTACAAAAATGAATATATGTGAACAAAATAAATGTCTAACAAATCCTTAATTTCAATGAAATGAATAAAAATTAAACAAATAAAAAATAATTTCTCTGTATCAATTAATACAAAAAATGAAATTAATGTTGTAAAATGAAATAAAACAAGTTTCAAGTAAATAATAAACCTTTTTTTTTTAAGTAAATGGAAAAAAAAAGTTAATATGAACAAAATTTTTAAAAAATAAGGTGTAAAAAGAAAAAAAAAATTAAATTGATAAACCGAATTAATAACAAAACTTTCAAATTGTTTACTATTTAACAAAAAGTCAAAACCACGAATATGTCATGTACAAATATTTTTTCACAAAATTGAAAATAATAAATTGTAATTATTTTATTAATTTCAGTCATTATGAAACCTTTATTACATTACTTCACCCACCACCCACACAGTACGATATTGAGTTGCCTTGTTAACATCCATTTTCTATCCGTGGCCAACATGATTTTGCCACATAGCAGTAGCAATTGCATCCCGAACGTTCGATTGATACGTTAACCCATGTTGTGACATGTCAACGTAGTCAGCTTGGTTTCCAACAAGCTCGTCTGCTTCTGCTTCTGCGGCCATTTCATTATCAGCTTCCATAAATAATGGGTCCATAGCTGCATGCAAACGGATCCAATTGTGCACTACACAACATACAATCACGAGAGGCCCTTGTCTTGTAGACTTGTAATTTGGCATGGACCGCAATATTGGGAAGCGCTTCTTCAGAATACCGAATGTTCTTTCTATGACATTGTGTAATGACGAATGTCGATAGTTAAACAATTCCTTTGGTCCTGAATAATGACGGCCACGAAACTCTTGCAAGTGATATCGTTGAGACCGAAATGGGGCAAGAAATCCAGGCATGTTTGTGAAACCAGCATCAACTAAATAGTACTTACGTACATGTAAATAATGAATATACAGTTCTGTCAATTGATATGTGCAAAAAAAAAAAAAAAGTGCACCATATGTTATTTGCAGACAGTTACCATTGGGTGGGTGTGGGAACTGTAGATCAGCTCGTGTAATAGAGTCAATCAAAATAGCGTTGTCGTGAGCGCTACCTTCCCATCCGGAATTAATAAATGTGAACAACATATCGAAGTCGCAAGCTGCGAGAACGTTTTGCGATACCGTTGATTTTCGACCGCGGAATGTATTTTGTCTTGAAGCGGGGACCCATGCATCGACCAACGTGCCATCAATAGCACCGACACAATCCTAATTGACAGATATTTATTTGCCATTAAAAGCAAAACAAACTTCGATATTACTTTTATAATTAAAAAGGAAATAATATTTATTTCACATACGTTATTGAAATAAATAAATATTATTTACAAATATTATTTATAATTACAAATAAATTTCCTCGTGTTGTACATATCAATAACGTATGTGAAATGAATATTATTTCCTTTTTAATTATAAAAGTAATATCGAAGTTTGTTTTACTTTTAATGGCAAATAAATATCTGTCAATTAGGATTGTGTCGGTGCTATTGATGGCACGTTGGTCGATGCATGGGTCCCCGCTTCAAGACAAAATACATTCCGCGGTCGGAAATCAACGGTATCGCAAAACGTTCTCGCAGCTTGCGACTTCGATATGTTGTTCACATTTATTAATTCCGGATGGGAAGGTAGCGCTCACGACAACGCTATTTTGATTGACTCTATTACACGAGCTGATCTACAGTTCCCACACCCACCCAATGGTAACTGTCTGCAAATAACATATGGTGCACTTTTTTTTTTTTTTTTGCACATATCAATTGACAGAACTGTATATTCATTATTTACATGTACGTAAGTACTATTTAGTTGATGCTGGTTTCACAAACATGCCTGGATTTCTTGCCCCATTTCGGTCTCAACGATATCACTTGCAAGAGTTTCGTGGCCGTCATTATTCAGGACCAAAGGAATTGTTTAACCATCGACATTCGTCATTACGCAATGTCATATAAAGAACATTTGGTGTTCTGAAGAAGCGCTTCCCAATATTGCGGTCCATGCCAAATTACAAGTCTACAAGACAAGGGCCTCTCGTGATTGCATGTTGTGTAGTGCATAATTGGATCCGTTTGCATGCAGCTATTGACCCATTATTTATTGTCACGACCCAAACCCGGCCCTATGGGTTTAGCACCGTAACCGGCCAGTAATCCGAGATTACCGAAGGCCTGCTCAACAGTAATACAGTAAAACAGAGTACAGGGCCTGGCGGAAGCCAATACAGTATATTAATAATGTCCAATGAGCTGTGACAGTCTGTATGCCAAAAGATTTTTCATACATTTATGCAGTCAAAACAGTACAGTCCATACCAATATCTACGGTCACTCAGTGCAGGGACCTAATCCCTTGATAACAGTACAGTAAGCATTCAGTTTATACAAAACAGTGAGACAGTACAGAAGGGGGAGTGCTAAGACGCCCCTAAGCCCTGGCATGATAGGCTTGGAACCTCGCAGTGAGGCACGTAGGCTGGCTTGACAAAACTGGAATAACCCCGACGCGTCTAGCTTTGGTCCGATGCCTGTACACCTACATATATATATGAGCAGTGAGCTAAAGCCCAGTGAATAACATAATGCGTAAAGAGGTTTAGAATGAATGTCCTTACAGTAACGAAAACAGTTCAATTAAATCAGTATATCAGTTGTTCAGTACAGTAAACAGTCATATGTGGTACATCCATCAGCATAACAGTAACAGTAGGTCTTAAAAGACCGAACAGTAATGATGACTATCAATCAGTAAACAGTAGTGGTTCCACGAGGGAACCGACAGAGATCTCTGTAACAGTAACAGTAAACAGTAGGTGCTAAGGATGCCACAGTACAGTTCAGAAATAAATGACATACATTCATTCAGTAAATAATACCAGTACAGTAAACAGTTCAGTTCAGTATTCAAAAGATAATCATTTTGAACATATCTTTACACAATTGTTACTCACAGAGTTTTGGGCTATCAGTAGCTAGAGCGTTTCCTCGAAATGCCAACCCTAAACAGTTAACAGATTGAACACACTCTGAGTCACACAGTTGGGAAAATGGAATAATTAACTCCCTATTATGCCTCGGTGTGTTCTACATCTATATCCTCATTAAGATGTCTTAAACTAGGCCTAAAAATGCCTAGGATGGGATGAGGATGCAAAGATGTGTACAGAAAACAATTTCAGAAATTTTCAGAAAACAGAGTCCCGCTCGAGCGCAGGTTTCCCCGCTCGAGCGGCAATATCCCCGCTCGAGCGTGTCACCCAACACTCCGCTCGAGCGTACATTTCCCCGCTCGAGCGGTCTTATGAACAGTGCGAAGTACTGGATGTACGATTTCTCCGCTCGAGCGCGCATCACTCCGCTCGAGCGGACTGTAAAACAGGTCAAAAGTGCTGGGAGCTTGTTTTCCCCGCTCGAGCGGAAGTCCAAAATCTGGAAAACCCAGATTCGAACTCCAAGTTCAAAACTAAGTTTTCAAACACCAAAATCGATCCTCTTGGGCCCATTTTCTGGAAAACTCTTTAAAACACATAGGATCACATGTTTCAAAACTCAATTGAAGAAATCAAAGCCCAAGGGTGTTTAATGAACCTCATCTTCAAACCATTTTCAAGAACAATGCTCAAGTAGGACATGCATGGATTAAACTCATTTCAAAGCTTAATTCTTGCTCTAAAGAGCCCCAAACCTTTCAAAACAAGATGAAAACATGGCTTAAACACAAAAATGAACATGCATGCAACCTTTGCCATGAAATCAACTCAAAATGTACCAATACAAACATGCATGCATGGAATGAGCTCCAAATCAACATTTTAGAACTAATTCATGGTTCAACTCCCAAATTTGACATGAATCATGCAAGAACAATGTTAAATACTACAATGAGAGGTTCAATGGTCTACCTCAAGTCTTGTATTCAAGGCTTATGAACTCAATTAGCAACTACACTTCAATTTCTTCAAGATCACTAAGCAATGCCAAGCAAAAGGAGATGAAATCAACTCTCCTAATCTCTCTCTCTCTCTAATTTCGATGGGTTGAAGCAAGGAGAAATGGCTGAGCAAATGTTGTGTTTTGAGTGTGATAAGGCTCAAATAAGTTTAAGCTAGTGGGCCACTAGGTGGCAAAATAGTAATTAAGGCAACTCTTGTAATTCATCAATATTTAATCTAATTTAAGCATACCAAATCACATTTCAATTGAATGCACCATAAAATCACATAAATTATGATAGTCATAAAACGCTAATTAGTTTCCAATTCGGCCGCCGATAAGGCCTTCAATTAGCAGTTTAGACATAAAACACGGACAGATATATAATCAATCAAACAGATAGAATATGCAATACAATAAATATACTCAATCAATTCAGGTTCAATTTCAGTCAGTCAGTTCAGTACTTTATTCAGTCCAGTTTCGGTCATTATCAGTCTCAGTTAACAGTAATCAGTAATCAATCAGTCATTAATCAGTAAACGGTACGGGGGTTGTTACATTTATGGAAGCTGATAATGAAATGGCCGCAGAAGCAGAAGCAGACGAGCTTGTTGGAAACCAAGCTGACTACGTTGACATGTCACAACATGGGTTAACGTATCAATCGAACATTCGGGATGCAATTGCTACTGCTATGTGGCAAAATCATGTTGGCCACGGATAGAAAAGTGATGTCAACAAGGCAACTCAATATCGTACTGCGTGGGTGGTGGGTGAAGTAATGTAATAAAGGTTTCATAATGACTGAAATTAATAAAATAATTATAATTTATTATTTTCAATTTTGTGAAAAAATATTTGTACATGACATATTCGTGGTTTTGACTTTTTGTTAAATAGTAAACAATTTGAAAGTTTTGTTATTAATTCGGTTTATCAATTTAATTTTTTTTTCTTTTTACACCTTATTTTTTAAAAATTTTGTTCATATTAACTTTTTTTTTTTTCCATTTACTTAAAAAAAAAAGGTTTATTATTTACTTGAAACTTGTTTTATTTCATTTTACAACATTAATTTCATTTTTTGTATTAATTGATACAGAGAAATTATTTTTTATTTGTTTAATTTTTATTCATTTCATTGAAATTAAGGATTTGTTTAGACATTTATTTTGTTCACATATATTCATTTTTGTACGCCCATAATTTTTCCGTTTCCGAAATCTTGTCGTAAATATTGTCAGAACATTGTAACTTGTTTTAAAATGATTAAAAAAAAAAACACTTGTTATTCATGACATGAATACAGAAGTTTACAACAAAGTAACAAAATAAAAGAAGTACAACAAAATAAGAAAATAAATAACCAAACAAAAAAATTGAAAAAAAAAAAAACATGTAGCCACTACATCTGTTTCACCATTTAAACTGATTTCTGAACAAGTTAAGCATCATTATCAGGTGGTGTTGGCGGTGGAGGGTAATAGTGATGGTACAGCTGAATTGATATAAAAATGTAATTGACACAAAATAATTGACATAGATTTATTTTAAAATGGAAAAATAATTTGAAAAAAAAATTTATTCAACAAAAATTACTGAAAAAAATTAATTCAAAAAAAACAATTTTTAATTTCAGTATTTTAAATATAGTTTGGTTATTACTGTTGATAAAAAATACGAATATCGATATAAGAGTTGTGTACACTCAAAATAAATTATTGATTGAATTAAATTTTGAAAACTATTTTGAAAACACATTACCAAACAAATTTTCTTATTTCACATGTCACATCAAACTTTCAAAACATAATTCAAAATACATCTTCAAAACACATTTCAACACTCAATTTAAAAACTATAACCAAACAAATTTTCTACACTCAAATCATAATTCCACAACACACAAACTCAAAATACAACTCATATTCTCAAATCACATTTACAAAACTCTACCAAACGCTACCTAAATTTTCAAAAAACTGAAATCAAACACACTGATTAAAGTTTTAATGAATTTTAAAATCTAATTTATTTATATAATAAGTTTATTTTAAAGAAGTTTATAAGAACTTAAATTGAGTCTGAATTATTTGATTAATTTTGAACCAGCGTGACAATGGCATTCACATAAATCTGGTGGGATTTACTAGTATAGAGCTATGTGGGCTCATCGTATTGATTTTATGATACAATATCATTTACTATCTATACTATTATAAGTGAAGCTTGGATTTAATCTCATAAAACTCCTCCCATGCGAAATTTAGGTGTTTTAAAAATTAAAAAAATAAATAAACAAATAAACAAAACCCACGTTTTCTCATTTTCCTAACCAACTACTTAATACTCAACTTGAAGAAGAATTTAAAGAAGGGAAAAAAAAAAACCACGTTTTCTCACAGCTTTCTTACACGTTTTTGCCCACCCAAGTAGGATGAAATTAGAATTTCATTATCAGAGAGTCTAGAAGACAAAGAAATTTTTTTAAGATATACATAAGCACACATATATGTATAATATGATATATAAATTACATCTATACACAAAAAAAAATTCAAATACCATAAAAATAATTTCTAATAGGATGGAAAAAAAATTTGGTGCAAAATAAAAAGAAAAAGAAAATGCAAGTTGGGATAAAATGAGATATGTATTTTTTTATATTGGGAGTCATTTTATATATAAAATGAGATATATTTTTTTAAATGCCATAACAAATCGTATTTTTCACAAAAACGAGGGGTCATAACCCCTCGTAATCTTCTCCTAGTTTCGTCCCTGCACCCAAGCAACAATCAACCAACCTCAATCTCTCCATTAGTTTTATAAAAAATAAATAATAAAAATTAACTTTTTGGTTTCTTCCTTTCTACTTTTTGGTTTCTTCTCTCTTTTTATAATAATTTTCTCTTTCAAAGAAAGTACAAAACAAAATTGTTATATACAATTATGACAAAAGAAATACAAACAATATTATTATTCCTCTTTGAAGGTAAATGATCTAAAATTCATTAATTTTTGTTTAGTTTTTTTTTTTTTTTCCATATAAAATATGTAAGTGTTTAGGAGTCTTAGTGACAATTGATATTAACTTTTAGATATGCTATTTAATGTTGTGTTCTTTTTGAGATTTTAGTTTCATGGTATATGTATGAACTTTTGGATACGTTATTTAGGTGTTTGTTCTTAAGACTGAAATTGAGATTTTAGTTTCATATGCAGCAAAGTTAGACTTAGTTTTTAGTTGATTGAAATCATAGATATTTTTTATTTTTGTAGTTTAATTTTGTTCACTTTTATTATAAATTTTATTTCCAGATTACTTTATCACATTGTACTATTGAGAACAAATAACCTTTTAAGTGGTTGGCTATCAATACCAATCTTTTTTGACCATAAGTGTTCTATGAGTTTTTGCTTTGTTTTTATTTGTTGTTTACAAAATTTTCTTCAAGTGAATATCCATCCTATAGAAAGACTAAAGAATCAATTTTTTTTATTTTTCTTTAGTAAATCAAAAATTATCTAATAATATCCGTGACGTTAGTTTAAAATGAAAGTTTGAAATCAATCACACTAATTAACTTTTTTTTTTTATATAAAAATAGAAGTATATTGATTTATTAAAAAAATACAACTTTCAAATCACGTTACCAAAAATAGTAGTAACAAAGACTCAATTTTGTTAAATTTTGAAATAAATTTATTAATGAGTTTTAAATCACGTGATGATTCTTAAATTTTGTTATTGTTTAAGAATTTTGAATTTGTTTATTTTTTTTATTTTCTTTGGTATAAATTCTTTGGCTATTTAAGAGTCTTGAATTTATTATATTCTTAGTCATAGAAGCTTTTGTTTATTTATTTATTTATTTTAACTATAAATTTTGTAATTCTTAAGGAATATCACTCTCCTTGGACAATCTTTCCAAAATTTAAACTTGAGAGCATATTATTTATTTATTTTTATAGTTTAATTTTGTTCATTATTATTCTAAACTATAAATTATGTTTTTTTTTTTAAAATAACTAGAATTAATAGGTTTGTTTATGTTTTAAATATTCTCAATGATTTTTTTATTTTTTGGGTATAAATTCTGTTTTTTTAAAAAAAAATAAATTCTATAATTGTTTAAGAGTTTTGAATTTGTTTATTTTGTTTATTTTCTTTGGTATAAATTCTTTAGTTGTTTAAGAGTCTTGAATTTATTATATTCTCAATCATAAAAACTTTGCTTATTTATTTATTTATTTACTATAAATTCTGTTAAGTAATACCACTCTTCTTGGGCAATCTTTCTGAAATTTGAACTTGAGAGCACATCACATCTTAGTGATTGTTTAAAAATATTAACAATCTATATTATTATTAAGTGAATGCCTAAATTGGTTTAGTGAAACCTTATTCTCCTCATGTCACGTGGCAACTTTATATGTGCTAGCTAAAATAAAAAAAAAAATTATTATACACAGTGTAAGCAAGTTTTGAACTAAAAACATTAGATTTCATTAAGAACATACTTATCACTCAAGTAACATACATATTATAATGTTAAATTCGTTATTATTTATTTTTATTATTAATTATCTGAATTGCACACATATCACGTATGACACCCGCCTGCTAGTATCAATTAAAAAAAGAAAAAGTGAATGTATTTTGAAAGAAAAAATAAAAGTAAATGTAATCTCTGAGTGTGTGAAACATAAATAAAATATATTTAGATGTAATTATTTTTAATGTGATATTATCTTTCATGGAGTGTGATTATATTTACTAATTGTGGGTAATTTGTACCGTATGGCATGAGAAAAAATTGTTCCACCTTGCTAATAAATTAAAATCCAACTTTTAGCGAATCACTCAAACACAATTCATGTATTGATAAAAAAAAAAAAACATAATTCATGTACTATTTTCTGTTAATAGAGAAGGGTACCGGTGCAAGACAAAGGATATCAAACTTGTCTTTGTTTTTAATAAAAAACAAAAACTTTTTATCCTAGAATTCGAGTTCACAGCAACACACCACAAGGAGTCTTTAGTTGTGATTTTTTTTTTTTTTTTATAAAAAATATGCAAATTAGTTTAAATGAATTCCCTATTTTAAATGGTCTTTTTTCTTAATTACCTTCTTCAATAAAATTCTCTATTATTTCTCTATTTTATTTTATTTTTTTAAAATTACTGTAAAATATGTACATGTATAATTTATTTTATTTTATTTTTTATATAAAATAATTACAACACGATTTTAGTGCAGGAATGGAAATGGAATTATCAAGGGCCATATCGGGCCAAGCTTTGTCATGCCATTTTTTAAGCCCAAGGCAGAGCGGTTCAAGCCCATCCATATTTCGTAGCCCACTAATCTTAAATGGCACGCAGACCAAGAAAAATATTTTTTAGAAATTTGGCGATAAATCCCGCCTAACGTTCCTTTCTTAAAAAATAAATAAATAAATAATACTTTTAAAACTCCCTTATTATTATAAAGTCTTGTACAAACAGTGGCGGCGCCAGTAATTTAATATAGGGGGACACTTATTAATTATAATCTCAAATTTTTTCTTCTCCAATCAATAACAATAACATAATAATAATTTATTGAGCTAATATTAAACATTAAAAATTAATATTCATTACAAAAAAAATTTAATTTTAAACTTTTACAATTGATCCCGATGAGTTTTCATCTTTTGAAATCTTTCCATGATAGTATCATTGTCAATGTCGTCAAAAATATCTCTCTCAATGTAGACAACCAAGCTATCATTCATTCATTCATCATCCATTCGGTTCCACAACCGATTCTTCATAATATTCATAGCTGAAAATACCCTCTCAACAAGAAGTGTGGCAACAGGTAAGATTAATGCTAAAGTCAATAACAAATAAACCAATAGATATACTCTGTCTCTTCCAGTCTCCACCATTTTCTTAGCAAGACAGGCAATTCTATTCAACCTTGAGAACTCAATACTAGATATCATATCGATAATATATGTATCAAGTTGATCATTCAATACCATGAGCTCCATTGAAGAAAATTCTTTGGAATAAAATTCGACAAGATGAATTAACTTTTTCTTGTCAGAACTAGAGAAAGAGTTAGATGGATTCAAACATGCCATACAAAGTAACAACTCAGTGTTCGACTCAATGAAACGAGCATTTAGTTCTTCAATTTGCATATCCAAAACAATGTAAAATAATTTAGCGTGATAGTGATGTAAGTTTGTAATTTATTGAGTATTGCGCCTTTTTCTCCTTCGAGCTACAAACATATCATCCATTTGGGGAACATCAATTTCATGCTTTTATGTATATTAATATTAATAAATTTAAAATAAGAGCAAAATTAAAAAAAAATCATGTTATTTTAATTGTTGATTTTTTAAAAATAATTAATATTTTAAGATAATAAAAAATAAAATACGAAATTAATATTTTAAAATAGAAAAGAATAAAATTTATAATCTTCATAATTAACAACAGATCCATTGAGGGTATATATACCACTATATAGGTTTATTTTGGAAAATTAATTAAAAGTTTTTAATATTTTTTAATCATATTACTTACCTATTTTTTTTATAAAAAATTAAAAAAATTAATTTTTAACCTATTTGTCATAATTAACCTGCAAAGAGATACATGGCAAAATCCTATTAAATACTAATTTCTATATATATATATATATGGAAATGTTTTGGACCCCTTTTGGGATGATCCACACATCTCTAAAGTGATCTTGATCATTTATGTATGTGTGAGGTCCACTTATATATGTGTAGAATCCACATCATGAGTGGTTTAGATTTGTGAAGATTTTATAGGGTGAAGGTCTCAATCATTACTCATATATATATATATATATTTATCCATAAATAAATAAAAAAATGCCGGAGGCATTGGTATTGCGTCACCTGAGAAACAAATTTTCCCAATCTTTAATACGCACACTCCACACAGCGCAGACCCAAAAAAAAAAAAAAAAAAAAAAAAAAGAGTAGAAAAGTCAGGGGGGCACGTGACCCCCCTCGCCTCTATGTGCCTCCACCCCTGTGTACAAAGGACAAAATTTATTACTATTTTCTTCTCTTTCTTTTACAGCACTCTTTCTCTTCAACAACTCGATTTTGTTTATTGTCTCCCTTATTTGATCGTCTATCGATGTCGCTCATTTTCATCGTTGGCCGACAATCACCATTTTTACTGTCAAATCAACACCATCTCATATTTGATACCTATGAACTCATGTTTGAAGTCAACAACTTCAGATCTAAGATTAAAAAAAAAGAAAAAGAAAACTTAGATTTGATAGAAAAAATGAAAAATCAATATATTTGTCACGACCCAACCCCAGGGGCTTAGGGTTGAAATCGCAACTTACTAACTAATTCATTTTAATCTTGACAAATTAAATAATGCAGGTGGAGGCATAATGGTAGAAAGAAAATAATGAAATAGAAAATTTACTTCACTCTATTATTTTGATAAAAGAAAATACATCTATAGGGCTTTTATTATTTTATTATTCAATGACTGACCATCAGCAAAAACAAAAGGGAGAAAAGAAAAGAACAAATCAGCATCAAATTCTTGTACGGGTTCCACTACATGAGGTTACGAGTCTTCTTTACATCTCATCACCTGAAAGGATAACAGCTGTAAGCACACAGCAGAGTGAGAAATATTATGCCAAAAGTATAGGGGACACAAAATAACCATGGATAGTTATTTAAGTTAAAACAATAACTTAATTTGAATAAATAAATTATTCAAAGTGGCAGAAACTGAAATACAGAAATTATATAAATAAATAACCTTAACAACGGTACAAAACAGAACAGAACAGAGGTCACTGAAGTGACAATCAAAACGGATGTCGATGGATTCATGACAAACAAATGGTCACAAGGTGACCAATCAGAGGCCAATGGTTTATTTAAGTCTCCCAAGGCATGGGACTTCCGTGGTGGTACTTACAGAAAATAATTAGTTATAAAATCATTGTCAAATAATTTATAAAATTTAAACAAATATATTCATGGGTTTCAATTTAAACAAATAGAGTTCAGAAATATTCAACGTAATTGAAATATTAATATAATTTATAAAAAATGAATTGTTTCAAATAAATTATGGTAACTCAAACCAAATATAAAATATATTATGGTAACTCAAGGTATAATATAACTCACCTTAATACAGATTTCTTCTACTTTTATAAGCCTTTTCACCTCTGCCTATTTTACTTTACCATTCTCCTTACTATCACTGTTATTATTATTTTTTTCCCTTGCTCTCAGGTTGTAAGCTCAAGCTCCTATTTATATCGAGTTTCCTACCGTAGCTGCTTCAATTACCCTATTGATAGACCTCCCACGTTGCTTGGGTAAATACCACGTTGTATGCTTGTAGTAATGCCACCTCATTTTCCTCAGTAGATTCACTGATTCGTGGATATCTCAAAAGGGACAACTCATGCAACATTTTAGGCCTTATTACCTTATCGCCCATAAATTGACATAATTACGTATTTCGTTCTTTTTTTTTTCCTTTTTTTTTTCCAGCACATAAGTATTCCTTGTTTAAAATTAATTACATTTGAGCACATACAATTAAATACATTATTATTATTTATTTATTTTGTTTATTATTAATTTTTTTTAAGGTGTCACATTTCTCCTCTCCTAAATAAAAGTTTGTCCTCAAACTTGATGTACCTTGGTTTTCGAAGAGGTGCAGGTATTTGGCTCACATTTGACTTTCAACTTTCCATGTCGCTTCTTCGACTCGATGATTCCTCCATAAGACTTTTACAAGAGGTATCATCTTGTTTCGGAGAACTTGATTATGATGATTGAGAATTTGCACTGGTTGTTCCTCATAAGAGAGATCTTCTTGAACTTCCAAGTTCTCATAATCGACAACATGTTTTGAATCTCGGAGATACCGTCGAAGTATCGAAACGTGAAACACATTGTGAACATTGGAAAGTTCAGATGGCAGTGTAAGGTGATATGCCATAGGACCAATCATTTCTAGTATCTCAAATGACCCGATGTAATGTGAGTTTAACTTGCCTCACTTTCCAAATCGGATAACCCCTCTTGTTGGTGAGATCTTTAAGAACACATTATCTTCTATTTGAAATTCCAAGTCCCGTCTCCGTGTATCTGCATAGCTTTTCTGGCGACTCTGGGCAATGCGGATTTGCTGTTGAATGAGATGAATTTTATCACTCGTTATCTATACGATTTCAGGGCCTAATAATCTCTTGTCTCCGACTTCCGCTCAACACAGAGTTGTTCGACACCTCATTCCATACAGTGCTTCATACGGTGTCATTCCAATGCTTGTTTGGTTACTGTTGTTATAGGTGAATTCCACCAAAGGTAGGTGCTTATCCCAATTACCCTTGAGGTCCAACAGGCACACACGTAGCATGTCGTCCAGAATCTAGATTGTTTTTTCGGATTGTCCATCTGTTTGTGGATGAGAAGTAGTGCTAAACTTTAGTGTGGTTCCTAAGGCTTCTTGCAATTTGTTCCAAAAGCGAGACATGAAGCGGGGGGTCTCGACCAAACACAACTGGAATTGGGGTGCTATACAAATGAATGATTTCCTTGATGTATAAAGTGGCAAACTTATTAAGGGAGTACGTGATTTTGATTGGTAGAAAATGCGCCGACTTCATCAATCGGTCGACCATAACCCATATTGCATCATTCTTTGAGACTGACTGTGGCAGCCCAACCATGAAGTCCATAGTGATGTGTTCCCATTTCCACTTAGGTATAGGGAGTGGTTGCAGCAGTCCTACAGGTCGCTAATGTTCTGCTTTAACACGCTGACAATGCAGGCATTTGAAGACGTGGCTTGCTATGTCTCTTTTCATTCCTGTCCACCAGTAATGTTCTTTCAGATCATGATACATCTTCGTATTGCCAGGGTGGCCTACAAATCTTGAACTATGAGCTTCTTTTTGAGTTCCAAAATGTCAGGTACGCAGATTCGATTTCGAAATTTTAGCATCCCATTGCTTATAGTGAAGTCAGGATCAGGCATATTCCTTCGCTCCTCATACTTTTTCTTCAAAAGTTTATCTTCACATTGGCATGCTTTAATTTCTTCAATCAATGCAGGTTCTATGATTATGTTGGCGAGCAGTCTATTGATCTTGTGGGAAACGAGAGTACTGACCGAACTTTTGGTCGTCTTTCAGTTCAGTGCGTCTGCCACCACGTTAGCTTCGCCTGGATGGTGATGGATTTTTACATCGTAGTCTTTTATAAATTCTAGCCACTGTCGTTGCCTCGTATTCAATTCTTTCTGTGTGAACAGATATTTAAGACTCTTGTGATAAGTGTAAATTTCCCAGGTTGCACCGTAGAAATAATAATACCAGATTTTGAGGGCGAAGATCACTGCAGTCAATTCTAAATCATGGGTTGGGTAGTTTTTTTTGTGAGTCTTTAGTTGGCGTGAGGCATAAGTAATGACTTTTCCGTTTTGCATAAAAACGCAACCCAAACCATTATATGAGACATCACTATAAATTACGAACCCATCTGTTCCCGCAGAGAGTGCTAGTATAGGAGCAGACACAAGTCTACTTCCATTCAAAATGTGTGTTCTTCTGAGTTAGTTGGGTCAAGGGTGATGCTATCTTTGAGAAATCTTGCACGAAGCGTCGGTAATAGCTAGCTAGACCAAAAAAAACTTTGAATTTCTGACACAATAGAAGGTCATGGCCAGTTCACGATTGTAGCAAATTTTTAGAGGTTGTAGCTTAACTTTTTCACACTCCCTTTCGGAAATTCAAAATAAGCCCTACAGTTCAGACTCCCGTGGTTCTGAATCTAATCTCACAAGTGCAATGTAAGATTGATAAACACTAAAGAGTCCAAATCCGACAAATCTTTTGAAAAATCGATTTTGAATCAAATTGTCAAAAATGGATTGCTTTGCCAGATACAGAGTCGCCACCTAAATATTTTATTTTGGGGAAATCTAAGAAACCCATGACTCGTGCCAAAGGCCACGTGTCTGTCATCACAAAAGTTGTCTCGGCTCGGGAACTTAGATATGAGAGGGGAAGGTCATGAATTGAGCACCCCTACTTGCCCGATCAAATATCGACCTCTACTAATCATGACATGATTTTTATTTACATTATATGCTCTTGTCCAATTATTAGGCTAGCATTACTACGTGATGCGCACAAGCAGGTATAAACTAGTTTGCTCAAATTGGAACAATTCGATTCATGTTTGTTTTTCGAAAAAGGGTTTGAATTTGCCACCTCAAGTGGGCTTTAAAGTTTGTGAATTTGCCACTTAACAAAGTGGGCTTAAACCTGCATTCATTGAATTATTCAAATTCAAGCAACAAGCCTTCATCCACAAGCACTCATGCAGTTATAGCAATTAAACACTCAGCCTCATGGCAAGCATGCTAGACATGGCAATCACTCACACTCATGCAAGTATACTAAAGCGTTAAAAACTCACCTAGTACTCCAAGCTAAGATAAACCAAAAGAGTTAGAAAAATGCATGTTCCTAACTGCACAAGATGACTAATGCAACACATACAAAAAATGCAATTAATAGGCTTGGCTACTAATATGGTATGTGATTCAATTCAAGACCTTGTAGACACCCCATTTTTGACCGCCCTTAAGACTTGGACGCGACTGATGGTTTACATGGTGGAGAAAGGTGTGCAGGGAAAAAGTTCAGTTTCTTCGGCAAGGAGAGAGTCAAAGCTCAACTTCATACCCCTTTTTTGGACCAAAACAATCTTGATCAAAATATTTTAGTCTTAAAACCCTCTCTTTCAAAACGTTTTTGAAATAAAGTTTTTACGATGTTCCGAGGCTCGCATTTTGTCAAAAATTGCGTTTTTCGGTAAACCGAGCAAGGACAAAGTGGAAATGAATGAAAGAGAGATGAAATCTTTGAAAAATCTTTCAAAACACCTTACTTAAGGGTTTGGAGTTGAAGAAAAGAGGAGAAAAGAGAGGAAAATTAGTTTGGGAGAAGTTCGGTATGAATCCAGGTAGGACCGAATCTGCGCGGCTTCACGGAAACAGGCATAACTTTTTCCACAGGAGGTATTTTAATGCAAGGTTTGCACCATTGGAAAGATAACTTCCGGGGCTTCAATTTGGATGCTTGAATGGCCACCATTGGACTTCCCTATCACTGGCCGGCCAGCCTTCTTTCCGGCAGACCCATTTTTTTTTCCTGAAAAGTAGCAGGCCGGCCAGAAAATGTAGCAGGCCGGCCACTTACCTAGTTTGATGATCTTTTTTGCCCTTTTGAGCTGGCCGGCCATGACCCCCCCCCCCAAGTGTGTTCTAGATGTACAATTTGTTTTCCTCTAGGCCCTATGCCCGAGGGTCAACCTTTTGGGGGGAAATTTGAATTTGATTTTCCCCCCCATTTTTCCCTTCTCTCCCTCTATAAACCAGACCCTCTAGCTCCATTTTAAAGGGTTAGAAAATTGCTTTGGAGCTCTTGCTTACATCTCTCCCTCTCCCTCTCTTCCAAGCCTTCAAATCCTAAGGTTTTTGCCTCATTCCTACACCAACCCATAGCACCACTCCTCCTCACTCCATTCAGTAGCTTCAAGGCCATTTCCAGAGCTTAGGAGCAACATTTCTTGGACCAAAAGTTGCTGAAGTTTGGTTCTTCAAGGGTAAGTCTTCTTCTCCTCTTTTTGGCCTTTTTTTTTGCATACAATCTAAGCCATACTTTCTTGCATTTTTGGGCTCTGACCCAAACTGTAAATAGTCATATTTTGACCCCTTCTTCATGTTTGATTAAGGGTCTTTCCCTGTTTGAGGCTTCCTACTATCACTTGCCTCTTTAGCTCTCCTTTATGCCCTTTTTTTGCATAGTATTTTAAGCCTATTTGTGAGCTGTTTCAGACTTTTCTATAAACTGTGAAATACCTTTTTTTGAGCCTCTCTTCAACTTTGTTGAAGGGCTCTTCACTTTTTGAGGTTTCCTTCTGTCACTTGCCTCTTTATCCCTCTTTTGGCCCTATTTTTTGCATGTTTTTTTAGCTCCTTGTGCTTGTATTTTTGGGCTCCGACCTGAACTGTAAATAGTCATATTTTGACCCCCTCTTCATGTTTGATCAAGGGTATTTTGCTGTTTGAGGCTCCTTTTTTACTCTTTGTGTTTAAACCTTCTTTTAGGCCTATTTTTGCATGGTATTTTAAGCTTACTTACGCACTGTTTTGGACTTGGTCATAAACTGTAAGATACCTTGTTTTGAGTCCCTCTTCAATTTTGTTGAAGGGCTCTTCATTGTTTGGGGCCAGCAGCTGCTACTTTCCTTTTTATCTCTCTTTTGGGGCCATTTTTGCATGTTAACTTAGCCCTATTTGTGTTCACTTTTTGGCCTGCTTAAAACTTGAAATATGCATGTTTTGGGACTTCCTTGATTCTTTATTTATGCTTCATGTTCAAATAATGCATGCTTTGTATAGCTATAAGTCATTCCATGTGCCTAGTTCCGAGTTTCGGGTCTCATTTCATGCATCGGTTGCCATGTTTCCATGTTTCGGGGCTGTTTTGCATCATATTTTGATACTGAAATTTGCATGCTTGTATGCCATATTCCATGCCTTGCCATGCATTGTTAGAGTGGCATTCGTGCCTTAGGTTCGGTCCTCGGTTTGCGTGCATGTGTGCGCGCATCTCGAGTGTCTCGTTTCCATCATAATGGCCTCCTATGTGAGTGTGGCTGAGGTCCACTCGTGTTGGTGTAAGTCCATTATGCATTGTGTATGCCATTTCATTTCATAGCATTGTGTATGCTAGGTTGTATGTTAGCGCATTGTGTATGCCATGTTACCTCGTGCATCGTGTATGCCATTTCATAGCATTGTGCATGTTAGGTTGTATCTTAGTTGCATTCATGCATGTCATGCATATTGCATTGTGCTTGGGGATAGGAGTTAGCCCGAGCACGGGAAACGAGGGACGTTTCGTACTCCGAGTGACGGAACGTGTCTCAATTCCCAGTCACCGACACTCCGGATTATCCATGATGGAGTTTAGGTATTGTTGTGTTTATGTGTGCATTCATTTCATATTAAGTCGTGCAATTTGACTCTTCGGCCATCATGCATCGATATGCGTGATTGGTGGCACGAGGATCGAAGACTACGCTCCCTGTAGAGTAGTCAAGCACACATATGTGAAAATACATTGTTATGCCCCTTTCTTGCTCTCTGTTGCAGCAAATCAAGAATCAGCAGCCATCCGGAGCTTGGCGCGCTTTCCAAGAACAATTGTAAACAGAGGCTAATTGGGACATCGCAGTGGATTTCTGCGCAAGGCAGCTCAAACATGCATCATCCATCATCCGGATCAGAGTCAAGGCGGTCCTTGGCTTGCATGCCAATTCATTGCTTTCCTAGTTAAATTTGTTAATTAATTAGGGTTTTGTAATTATTTATTTGGGACTGTATTATTTATTCATTTGGGACTGTATATTATTTATTCGGACCCTCTGCGCGACGGCACAACTGTAATAAGTGTGCGTGTGTGTGATGTATGTCTTCCAACCCCACGTCTTTCTTCTTTTTATTTACTAGCTTATGATGGTTAGATTAGGGCATGTTTCAATTAGCATACAGTATGATAGCATGTTTGCATTCATTCATCTGTTTTGCATGCACCGGGCTCGGTGCATCATACTAACTGCATTTGTATTTCAATTCCAAGTTCAATACATGTTAGCTGTAGCATTTCATATGCCATCTTTAGAATAACAGAGCCTATCTTAGTTGCATTTTGCATGTGTTGCATTAGGCATTTCTGTATAATTAGGATCATGCTTGGATTTCTAATTAGCTTCTGTTTTGGCTTGGAGTACTCGATAAGTTTTATGCTTTAGCATCCTTGCATGCGTGTGAGTGACTGCCATGAATAGCATGCTTACCATGAGGCTAACTGCTTATGTAATATAACTGCCTGAATGCCTGTGGGTGAAGGTTGGGTTATTTGGATTGGAACAATGCATTGACTGTGAGTTTTAAGCCCACTAGATAGTGGCAAAATCATGTTTTCTAAGCCCACCTGTGGGTGGCAAAATCTGCATTTTAAGCCTACTTGCGAGTAGCAAACCATCTTTCAAAAACAAACATGAAAATGTTCTGTTCCAATTCAGGCGACCCGGTCTATACTTGTATGCTGTGCGTATCACATAGTAAATCTAGGCTAATAACCGGAATAAGAATGCATAAGGTTTTCAAAACTCGATATCATGGTTAGTAGAGGCCGATCTTTGATCGGGTGAGCGGGGGTGCTCACGAAGTGACCTTCCCCAATCGTACTCAAGTTCCCGAGCCGAGGCAACTTTGGTGATGACGGACACGTGGCCTTAGGCAACGAGTCAGGGTTTCCTAAATTTCCCAAAATAAAATATTTAGGTGGCGACTCTGTATCTGGCAAAGTAGTCCATGCTTGGCACTTCTTTCAAAAATCTGTTTTCTCAAAACGATTTGCCGGATTTGGACTCTTTGGTTCAGATTAAGAACCGTGACAAATCGAGTCCAAACTGTAGCGAGGTCCCCCGCGGACTTGTTACAGTTTCTGGCGACTCCGCTGGGATTTAGAGAACTTGACTCGAACCCATGATATCTGGTTTTGACTACACTTGTGTGTTTCTTTGCATTGCATTTGCATTGGTGCGCCTAGGACACCGTGTTTGCCATCTGCTATTCCTGAACGGTTTGCCAGAGGCTTGTCTTGTCAAGGCATGACCATAAGGCTGACCGGTTGTGGGCTCTGCTAGTATGGGAACACAAACCCCGGTTTTACCGGGGCACCCTTTTGACCATTCGACCTAGTGCATATTGAAATCCGTAGTGACCATTCCAAACTAGGACATGTTGCTTACCCGATATAGGTTGTTTGAAACCGTTGCGTGCGTAGTGAAACCCTAGCTCCTGACAAAATAGGACAGGGAAACCCTACCCCTCCATAGGGGTGTTTTGGCTCTCACTTGCTTGTTATGTGCTTTTAGAATGCGTCTCTACAGGAATGCATGTATCAGTTTGCAAGTTTGGGCATCAGGCCTGCGGACACCAGTTCAGTATTTTGGGATTCAGTTTACCTGAGGGTATCAGTTTACGGGCAGAATTCTGTAGGGGCACAATCATTCAGCTCTGCTCATATGGGTTATCGTGAAATCAGGCTGAGATGCTGGCTGTTTTCTCTTTGCTAGGTAGTCTTGAACCATAGCTTCAGAAGGCTCCAATATCCCCGAGGTTCATCGAACTTGTGCTGATAGACTTTGTCAGGTCAGAGATTCAGTTCAAAGGCAATCAGTGTTCCTTTGTCAGAGGCAGGGTAAAAGGGACAGGCAGGCACGGATCACCAGTTCATAGCTTCAGAAGGCTCCAATATCCCCCGAGGTTCATCGAACTTGTGCTGATAGACTTTGTCAAGTCAGAGATTCAGTTCAAAGGCAATCAGTGTTCCTTTGTCAGAGGCAGGGTAAAAGGGACAGGCAGGCACGGATCACCAGTTCAGTAGTTCCCAGATCAGTGGCCCTTATCCACCCCACCAGTGAACAGTCAGGCTGAGGCCTCAGTTTTTATCACAGAGGTAGATATACCGGTCAGTCAAATGGATCAGCAGAATACATCAGGGATGGAGGCAATGATGCGCCAGCTTCAAGAGAGTATGAAACTCATGCAGCAAGACGTTGTCTGCCAAGCGGAATTTTCCAAGCAGCAGGCCGCAATCATGGCCCAGCAGGCCGAGCTCATTACTAGGTTGCAAAATGGAGCATCTGCTTCGCATCAAGCTCCTCCCCCACCAGGAGTTCCAATTCCCGGGGAGACAGCGAACGTTCAGAATACCCAGGAAGGCACAGACATTCCTACAGGGGCAGCTCCGCCCCCAATCTTACCCCAGCTGTCCAAAACACCTACTAATCTACCGGACTCACCCTTCGAGTCCGAGGTCGACCCTACAGCGTTGAAATTGAACAAGCTTGAGAAGTTGTTCAAGAAATCCCAGGGGGTAAAATCCATCCCGGACATTGAGGACGGGTACATCGACGCAGCTGTAACACTGCCGGACAGGTTCAAGATGCCTCACATCGACCGTTTTGACGGGTCAGGAGATCCCATGGTCCACCTGAGTTTGTTTTCAGATGTTCTGCGCCCGATGGGCTTGACGAGATTACAGAAGCTCTCCCTTTTTGGCAAGACCCTGTCGGGCATCCCGGCCATCTGGTACGCCAAATTGGAGGATTTAGTGAAACGAAGCTAGGAGGAGATGGCCGAGGCCTTCGTCGCACAATATTCATACAATACCCAGATCGAGATCACAACCCGTGATCTTGAGACGACCAGGCAAGAGCCGAAAGAGGGCTTCTCTGACTTTGTGGCCCGCTGGAGGGCCAAGGCCTCAATGATGACCATTAGGCCAACAGAAAAGGATCAAATACGGATGGTTGTGCGCAACCTCCAGCCCAAACTAATGCAGAAAATGATCGTGCTCCCCTTCCCTACCTTTTCAGATTTGCATGAGATGGGAGTACAGATCGAGGATGCCATGAAGCAGGGCCTTATTGACCAGGAGAAGGAGCAGCCTAGGCGGGCGTTTTCCCGCAGTTCGAATGCGACCACCAGTGGTGATACAGCTGCAAGATCTTCTGAAGTGGGCATGGTCACCACCACCACATCAAAAAAGGCTACCCCATTCACCGGTGCGTCCGGAAGTAGCTCACAGATGGCCAAATATCCACCCCGAGTCAAGAGGGTTTTCAACCCACTTTATATGCCTTTGTCAAAGGCTCTAGAGGTCTTAATCCGGAAAGGACATTTGAAACCATTGGATCAACGGCCTTTACTTGATCCTCTCCCTCCAAAGCATGACCATACTAGGTACTGTGCTACCATCAACAAACCGGTCATGACACTGACAGTTGCTTTCGTCTGCGCCATGATGTACAAGATCTGTTTGACAACAGGGTCATCCCCGCGCCAGTCCAGCAAAGTTTATCGGCACTCGACCAGTGAACTTGTGGGGGATAATGTGACTATGTGATCGGGGGATGAACCACCTGGGGATGGCACTCGATTTACTCCAGATATGGCGTATGGCACGCACTGTTTTGAGCATTTATGAATATTGGTTTTTGTGCTTTCTGACTTGGGTATTGGGTCAGTCTTGTTGTTTTGAGTCCATTTTAAGTCAGTCTTTTTGTTTTGGGTCTGTCTTGTTATATCGAGTCAGTCCTGTTGTTTAGGAGTCGGGTGATTCTGGGGGTATTATCTTGGGCGTCACCATTTTGTTTTGCGTTTGTCTTTTCGTTTTGTTTTGAGTCTGTTTCTGCCAGGGAGCCAGTTGTGCCAACAGATTTGAATGAAACAGCAGTGATTTTCACATCCTGTGTTTTGCTTCTGCCTTGTGCCAGTTGTGCTAGAAGTTCTGAATGAAGCGGCAGTGCATTTCACCTGCTCTTTTTGTGCCTTGAAATTATTGCATTGACCTAAAGTTTTTCAAAACTTTTTGAACACTGCGGTGAAAACGAAGAGGAAGGAATTCCTCGGGATTTGCAAAAATTTGATCAATTGAGAGAAAGAGAGGCATGCTAAGCCCTTAATGAATGAGATCATGCTTGTTAGTGTGAGTACTGGAAGGATCCTGGCTTGATCCAGATTGGTTCTACATTGTCTTCAGCGCGAGCGATTTGTCGCTTTCTTAAAAGATTTCAAAACTGTTTTGCGCGATCTTGCGAAGACCTGTGTGGAATCACTCTTGAGATTGTGCAGCTTAGGATCGCTCTCAGCCCCGAGACTTAACTCCTCACTTTCGAACCTTGAACTTGAATTCAGAACGTTCAACGGTCAACTACAATGTGAGGCCTGAGTGGCAGATTCGAAGCAGCCCATGAATTAGCGGCAAGAAAATCAGATCAAAAGACCAGATGTCACCAAAAACAGCTTGCGAAGCTAGGACGGAAGCACCCTTCGAACTAGGGGCAAAGATGTCAGATGTGCTCGAAGAGCCGAAGATGAGTCCTCTTGCAAATCAACAGCCACTCTCCTGGATACGGATGACTTCAAACCCTACAACCATTTGGCATGGACCAAGCTACACTTTTACCCTTTGAGAGGCTCGCTGGGTCGAAAACCCAGAAGGGCGACCCAGGCAAAAGTTAGAGCGAGACAAAAAAATATACAAAAAAAAAAAAAGAAAAGAAAAGAAAAATGCAAAAAAAAAAAAAAAAAAAAGAAGAAAAAAAGGAATGAAAAGAATAAAAAAAAAAGAAAGAAAGAAGAACAAAGCTCGCAAGGTCGAAAACCCGTGCGGGCGCCTTGGCAAAAGTTAGAGCCTAAAAAGGAGAGGTTAATACCCGAGTGTACCTTAACCCCGAACTACGTAAGGCTTGATTCCCATCTTTGGGATACGTAGGCAACTTCATTCTGAAGTCCAGCCGTAAAACACTTCAATTTGATTGTGTCCATGCGATGGTTCTGGTCATCTTTGTCTTCTCTGTATCTGAGGATTTGGTTTGTTCGTCACTCTGAGGACTGACTACAATGCGCTGCGGTGCCATTCAAACAGGGGCAACTTTCCGTTGCCATTCAATGCGCCGCGGTGTCGTTCAAACAAGGGGCAACTTTCCGTTGCCATGCAGCTCTCTTCAAGCAAGGGGCAATTTTTTTCGGATTTGAGGTTGTGCATCTTGAGAGTGGGTTCTATGCTCGTTGAGCAGTGGCCGATTGCAAAAACAGTTTTTGAGAATTTTTACTGAGGTTGACTGATTTTCTCTCAAAAACTATTCCATTTTTTCCAAAACTGACCCTTTTCCTGGACCCAAAAAGGAAAATTTTCAGTGCTCATAACCTAACTTGCATGATTTTGAATCAAAAATCGAACAAGCGCGTTAATCTAACTCTCATTTTGGTTAAAATTGTTTTAGTAGAAAAATCAAAACAAAAATGGTCAAAATAATGAACTAGGGGCACAGTTGAGTCAGGTGTTCTGTCTTTTCCCCTTTGTCAAAATACTTGCTAGAAAGGGCACTCTACTTGCCGGAAAGGGCACCGTATTCGCCAGAAAAGGGCACAACAAAGGGCTGAAAGCTCTCTCACCCTCCAAGCAACGAGGTATCAAGCCAAGTGCGAAGCACGAACTGGAATGGGGCAAGATATTCCACTCCATCATCTGGACAGATCTTATCACGTCCAAACTCCCCAGCAAAGCATCATCAACCGATGTTAGCTGCAGATTTGCTACACACCCAGTTGTAGCGCAACCCTTCTATGGGAGGAATTCACTAGCTGTGAACGGAAGAAAGAGAATCTAGCAGCATGCTAGGGGCAAGAGCCCGCAACTTCCTGTTTATCCATCAACCACCCAGGGGAGGGATTGAAAAATGAGAGATTGAAGAATAGAGAGATGTGCGATGAGAGAAAAAGTGAGAAAAGGGCTTTTTCAGAAAACAAGAGATTGAGTGCCAGAGTGATGTGAGAATCACAAATGAGAAAGGGTGGGAAAACACTACCCGGTGAAACAGGCTCCCTGTGCACGTCTGAGTGTCGTGTCTTTTTGTTTTATCTCGATTCTTGTTTTGAGTCGTTTCGAGTGTTACTCGATGTGTCTAGGTTGTGTGCCTTTATTTCCTTGTTGAGTCGTTTTGCTGTGTTCAGTCGTAGGCTCAATACCTGGTCGAAAACTCATCTCTCAATTTCAAAAATAAAATCGTTTTGTGCTCCGAGTGCCGTGCCGTTCTCCACATTTGTGCAAAACAGAATTTGTTCTTTCATAAAACCGCAGGGTTCAACCCAGTCATGTGAGAACAGTAGAACCAGGACCTATCTGAAGCTATAATGGTTCCGGACTGCAAAGCAAAAGCAAAAGAGGAAAATGTCGGGCATCTGAGTTTGTTCCAACTTCAGTAAGCTCCGAGATCGCATTCCGTATGCACCTTGTCAGGCCTTGTCAATGCTCCGAAGTATGAGTGTGCCTCTATCTCAAGCTCAAGATCAAGTCTGCCTCAAGCCAGAATGGCAATCAGAAATGCTCTCTCTGAGTACCAGTTCCTTGCCAGGGTCATCTTGGCTGTGTTTCGCAATGAGTTCCTAGGAGACCAACTGCGACGGTGGAAACTAGAGTTCGAATGGCTGATGCCTAGAACGTAAAGGTTCGGGATTTCGGGACTAAAGTCTGGTTTAAATACCCAAGGGCGTGTCCTCGGCTTGAAATCTGTATGGAAGCCCCATAGGTTGAGATAGCGTGTATGCACCTCAATTCTGGATACTGAACCAACCTAGTCTGTCACCCCGTTGGAGAATAGGGAAAGTTGTGATAGATAGACAGGAAGAGGCAGCATCCAAGTGTTCTACATGAGAACCCTTGTCAGCATTTCAGAGCCTTTGTACTGTGAGTTGAAGGTAAGTGTTCGAAGAGCACGAGGGGAGATCCCCGTCAGAGTAGAGCGGTTCATCGCCACTCACACCCCATGAGGTGCTTTCTACGCCGCTATGCTTGTTTATTGCATCATGCATTGTAATGCATTGTACCTATCAAGTTTCTTTCTCATTCATGCACGATATTGTATGTACGGTTCATTCAAAGAAGTTCCGTTTGAGATCATTCATTTAGTGTATCAATCACACTTCATTCAGTTAGTGTATCAATCACACTTCATTTATTTAGTGTATCAATCACACTTCATTCACTTAGTGTATCAATCACACATTCTCATTTAGTGTATCAATCACACATTCTCATTTTGTGTATCAATCACACATTCTCATTTTGTGTATTTATCACACATATTCTCATTTTGTGTATCTATCACACACATTTCTCATTTTGTGTATCTATCACACGCACATATTCACTTTTGTGTATCTATCACACTTCACCTTTAGTGTATCCATCACACTTGTTCACTAAGTGCATCTATCACACTTCGTGTTCACATTCAGTATATCAATCATACTTGTTCACTAAGTGCATCTATCACACTTCGTGTTCACATTTAGTATATCAATCATACCTGTTCACTAAGTGCATCTATCACACTTCGTGTTCACCTTTAGTATATCAATCATACTTTGTTCACTAAGTGCATCTATCACACTTTGTGTTCACATTCAGTATATCAATCATACTTTGTTCACTAAGTGCATCTATCACACTTCGTGTTCACCTTTAGCATATCAATCATACTTTGTTCACTAAGTGCATCTATCACACTTTGTGTTCACTTTTAGTATATCAATCATACTTGTTCACTAAGTGCATCTATCACACTTCGTGTTCACTTTTAGTATCTAATCATACTCTGTTCATAGTGCATCTATCACACTTTGTGTTCACTTTTAGTATATCAATCACACTCTGTTCACTAGTGCATCTATCACACTTTGTGTTCGCTTTAGTGTATCAATCACACTCTGTTCACTTAGTGCATCTATCACACTTTGTGTATCATCACACTCTGTTCACTTAGTGCATCTATCACACTTCGTGTTCACCTTTAGTATATTTCATACTTGTTCACTAAGTGCATCTATCACACTTCGTGTTCACATTCAGTATATCTATCATACTCTGTTCACATGGTGCATCTATCACACTTTGTGTTCACTTTTAGTGTATCAATCACACTCTGTTCACTAAGTGCATCTATCACACTTTGTGTTCACCTTTAGTGTATCCATCACACTCGCTTCACTTGTGTATCTATCATACGCTTGCTTTGTGTATCTATCACACGCTTGCTTTGTGTATCT
Organism: Camellia japonica; assembly: GCA_030407325.1. Taxonomy (NCBI): domain Eukaryota; kingdom Viridiplantae; phylum Streptophyta; class Magnoliopsida; order Ericales; family Theaceae; genus Camellia; species Camellia japonica. The sequence continues at coordinate 11,987,462 of JAPPVO010000032.1, read as the reverse complement.
ATCACACACTCACCTAGTGTATCCATCACACTTTGCTTCATATAGTGTATCCATCACACTCGCTTCACTTTGTGTATCTATCACACGTTCGCTTTGTGTATCTATCACACACGCTCGCTTCGTGCATCAATCACACACTTCGTTCACCTTTGTGTATCTATCGCACATGTTCGTGAAGATTCCATAATTTTCTTACATCCTTTCTGCATGAGGTATAGTTTGGTTCGAGTTTACTTGCTTGCCTAGCATTCGCTTAAAATGTTGCTTTATTTTGCATAATTGCTTCATTACAGCTCTCTTTGCATGGTCATGAGTGATATCCGCTTCGCGTAGCGTATAAGTCCAACTTTCAAACCGGCTTCGCGTAGCGTATAAGTCCAACTTTCAAACGGCTTCGCGTAGCGTATAAGTCCAATCTTCAAACCGGCTTCGCGTAGCGTATAAGCCCAACTTTCAAACCGGCTTCGCGTAGCGTATAAGTCCTAAATTTTCAAACCGGCTTCGCGTAGCGTAATAAGTCCAATCTTCAAAGCGGCTTCACGTAGCGTATAAGTCCAATTATCAAACCGGCTTCGCGTAGCGTATAAGTCCAATTTTCATATCGGCTTCGCGTAGCGTATAAGTCCAATCTTCAAACCGGCTTCGCGTAGCGTATAAGTCCAACTTTCAAACCGCTTCGTAGCGTATAAGTCCAATTATCAAAATCTTTTGCATATCATTTTGCATCCTGCCCCTGAACTACGCTGGTTTGATTCCTTGCAAGGGATACGTAGGCAGCCTGCGGGCACAACCATTTATTTATCTATATTTTGTTTGTTTGTCCAAGTCTTTGGCCTTGTCAAAAATGGGTCGTCTCTGGGCTTTGACACTCACTCCCGTCACTTCTTGACTTTCGAGTTCTGTCAAAGAGGGACAACTGTAGACATCCCATTTTTGACCGCCCTTAAGACTTGGACGCGACTGATGGTTTACATGGGGGAGAAAGGTGTGCAGGGAAAAAGTTCACTTTCTTCGACAATGAGAGAGTCAAAGCTCAACTTCATACCCCTTTTTTGGACCAAAACAATCTTGATCAAAAGATTTTAGTCTTAAAACCCTCTCTTTCAAAATGTTTTTGAAATAAAGTTTTTACGATGTTCCGAGGCTCACATTTTGTCAAAAATTGCGCTTTTCGGTAAACCGAGCAAGGACAAAGTGGAAATGAATGAAAGAGAGATGAAATCTTTGAAAAATCTTTCAAAACACCTTACTTAGGGGTTTGGAGTTGAAGAAAAGAGGAGAAAAGAGAGGAAAACTAGTTTGGGAGAAGTTCGGTATGAATCCAGGTAGGACTGAATCTGTGCGGCTTCACGGAAACATGCATAACTTTTTCCACATGAGGAATTTTAATGCAAGGTTTGCGCCATTGGAAAGCTAACTTCCGGGGCTTCAATTTGGACACTTGAACAGCCACCATTGGACTTCCCTATCACTGGCCGGCCACCCTTATTTCCGGCAGACCCATTTTTTTTCCTGAAAAGTAGCAGGCCAGCCAGAAAATGTAGCAGGCCGGCCACTTACCTAGTTGGATGCTCTTTTTTGCCCTTTTGAGCTGGCCGGCCATGACCCCCTTTCCAAGTGTGTTCTAGATGTACAATTTGTTTTCCTCTAGGCCCTATGCCCGAGGGTCAACCTTTTGGGGGGGAAATTTGAATTTCATTTTCCCCCCCATTTTTCCCTTCTCTCCCTCTATAAAACCAGACCCTCTAGCTCCATTTTAAAGGGTTAGAAAATTGCTTTGGAGCTCTTGCTTACATCTCTCCCTCTCCCTCTCTTCCAAGCCTTCAAATCCTAAGGTTTTTGCCTCATTCCTACACCAACCCATAGCACCACTCCTCCTCACTCCATTCCAACAGCTTCAAGGCCATTTCTAGAGCTTAGGAGCAACATTTCTTAGACCAAAAGTTGCTGAAGTTTGGTTCTTCAAGGGTAAGTCTTCTTCTCCTCTTTTTGGCCTTTTTTTTTGCATACAATCTAAGCCATACTTGCTTGCATTTTTGGGCTCCGACCCAAACTGTAAATAGTCATATTTTGACCCCCTCTTCATGTTTGATTAAGGGTATTTCCTTGTTTGAGGCTTCCTACTATCACTTGCCTCTTTAGCTCTCTTTTATGCCCTTTTTTTGCATAGTATTTTAAGCCTATTTGTGAGCTGTTTCAGACTTTTCTATAAACTTTTAAATACCATTTTTTGAGCCCCTCTTCAACTTTGTTGAAGGGCTCTTCACTGTTTGAGACTTCCTTCTGTCACTTGCCTCTTTATCCCTCTTTTGGCCCTATTTTTTGCATGTTTTTTTAGCTCCTTGTGCTTGTATTTTTGGGCGCCGACCCAAACTGTAAATAGTCATATTTTGACCTCCTATTCATGTTTGATCAAGGGTCTTTTGCTGTTTGAGGCTCCTTTTTTACTCTTTGTGTTTAAACCTTCTTTTAGGCCTATTTTTGCATGGTTGCGCACTGTTTTGGACTTGGTCATAAACTGTAAGATACCTTTTTTTTGAGCCCCTCTTCAACTTTGTTGAAGGGATCTTCATTGTTTGGGGCCAGCAGCTGCTACTTGCCTTTTTATCTCTCTTTTGGGGCCATTTTTGCATGTTAACTTAGCCCTATTTGTGTTCACTTTTTGGCCTTGCTTAAAACTGGAAATATGCATGTTTTGGGACTTCCTTGATTCTGTCTTTATGCTTCATGTTCAAATAATGCATGTTTTGTATAGCTATAAGTCATTCCATGTGCCTAGTTTCGAGTTTCGGGTCTCATTTCATGCATCGGCTGCCATGTTTCCATGTTTCGGGGCTGTTTTGCATCATATTTTGGTACTGAAATTTGCATGCTTGTATGCCATATTCCATGCCTTGCCATGCTTTGTTAGAGTGGCATTCGTGCCTTAGGTTCGGTCCTCGGTTTGCGTGCATGTGTGCGCGCATCTCGAGTGTCTCGTTTCCATCCTAATGGCCTCCTATGTGAGTGTGGCTGAGGTCCACTCGTGTTGGTGTAAGTCCATTATACATTGTGTATGCCATTTCATTTCATAGCATTGTGTATGCTAGGTTGTATGTTAGCGCATTGTGTATGCCATGTTACCTCGTGCATCGTGTATGTCATTTCATAGCATTGTGCATGTTAGGTTGTATCTTAGTTGCATTCATGCATGTCATGCATATTGCATTGTGCTTGGGGATAGGAGTTAGCCTGAGCACGGGAAACGAGGGACGTTTCGTACTCCGAGTGACGGAACGTGTCTCAATTCCCAGTCACCGACACTCTGGATTATCCATGATGGAGTTTAGGTATTGTTGTGTTTATGTGTGCATTCATTTCATATTAAGCCGTGCAATTCGACTCTTCAGCCATCATGCATCGATATGCGTGATTGGTGGCACGAGGATCGAGGACTACGCTCCTGTAGAGTAGTCAAGCACACATATGTGAAAATACATTGCTATGCCCCTTTCCTGCTCTCTGTTGCAGCAAATCAAGAATCAGCAGCCATCCGGAGCTTGGCGCGCTTTCCAAGAACAATTGTAAACAGAGGCTAATTGGGGCATCGCAGTGGATTTTTGCGCAAGGCAACTCAAACATGCATCATTCATCATTCGGATCAGAGTCAAGGCGGTCCCTGACTTGCATGCCAATTCATTGCTTTTCTAGTTAAATTTGTAAATTAATTAGGGTTTTGTAATTATTTATTCGGGACTGTATTATTTATTCATTTGGGACTGTATATTATTTATTCGGACCCTCTGCGCGAGGGCACAACTGTAATAAGTGTGCGTGTGTGTGATGTATGTCTTCCAACCCCACGTCTTTCTCCCTTTTATTTACCAACTTATGATGGTTAGATTAGGGCATGTTTCAATTAGCATACAGTATGATAGCATATTTGCATTCATTCATCTGTTTTGCATGCACCGTGCTCGGCGCATCATATTAACTGCATTTGTATTTCAATTCCAAGTTGAATACATGTTAGCTGTAGCATTTCATATGCCATCTTTAGAATAGCCGAGCCTATCTTAGTTGCATTTTGCATGTGTTGCATTAGGCATTTCTGTATAATTAGGATCATGCATGGATTTCTAATTAGCTTCTGTTTTGGCTTGGAGTACTCGGTAAGTTTTATGCTTTAGTATCCTTGCATGCGTGTGAGTGACTGCCATGAATAGCATGCTTACCATGAGGCTAACTGCTTATGTGATATAACTGCCTGAATGCCTGTGGGTGAAGGTTGGGTTATTTGGATTGGAACAATGCATTGACTGTGAGTTTTAAGCCCACTAGATAATGGCAAAACCATGTTTTCTAAGCCCACCTGAGGGTGGCAAAATCTGCATTTTAAGCCTACTTGCGAGTAGCAAACCATCTTTCAAAAACAAATATGAAAATGTTCTGTTCCAATTCAGGCGACCCGGTCTATACTTGTATGCTGTGCTCATCACATAGTAAATCTAGGCTAATAACCGGAATAAGAATGCATAAGGTTTTCAAAACTCGATATCATGGTTAGTAGAGGCCGATCTTTGATCGGGCGAGCGGGGGTGCTCACAAAGTGACATTCCTCAATTGTACCCAAGTTCCCGAGCCGAGGCAACTTTGGTGATGACAGACACGTGGCCTTAGGCAACGAGTCAGGGTTTCCTAAATTTCCCAAAATAAAATATTTAGGTGGCGACTCTGTATCTGGCAAAGCAGTCCATGCTTGGCACTTCTTTCAAAAATCTGTTTTCTCAAAACGATTTGCCGGATTTGGACTCTTTGGTTCAGATTAAGAACCGTGACAAATCGAGTCCGAACTGTAGCCAGGTCCCCCGCGGACTTGTTACACCTGCGGTCTAAGCACGTATCGAAATGACAATGCAGTTAGAATGATGTACCGAGCCTCGGTGTATGCAATACAAGATGAATGGATGCAAGCATAAGGTATGCTAATCGAAACATGTCCTTAATTTAACTATCAAAAGCGAATAAATAAAAGGAAGAAAGACATGGGGTTAGAAGACATATACGTTATTACATTACGCTCTCACAAAGGAGAGTTCGAATGAATAAAGCTAAACTAACTAGCAACTAAGCTAAGCTAATTAAAGCTAATTAAGCTAACTGTTACAAACCGAATAAATAGCTAAACTAATTAAGTAATTATTATAACACTTGAATTAACTAGCTAATAAACTAACTAATTAAACAATTACAAAACAATTGTAACTAATAGTTAAACTAAGTAACTAAACTAAGCCAAATAACTACTCTGCCTCGGGAAACGAAAGATGTGCATGCTCATGCTCGGTTTCCACCCGAAAAGACCTCCGTTTTGTTCTCAAAAGCCTCTGTTTGCACAATTGAACATTTCTAGAACAACTTTGCTCTACCTTACCAACACTTTACTGAGACTTGCATCAGTGGCCAGCCGCCCACTGGTGAAGATTGTCAGCCATCTGTCGGCCATGAAAGTGGCCTGCCGGCCATGAATGGTGGTCTGCTGGCCATGAAGAGTGGCCTGTCGGCTACTGATGCACAGATTCATCTTACTACAACAGAGGACAAACAGGGCAAAGAGAGGGTATTCTCATAGATTGTTCGCATAACTCACCCCTCATTTTCATGAACAAATCTAAGGAGTGATGAACTTAAGCTACAAACCACCAATTCAAGTAATTTCATTGCATGATGGCTTGTGAACCCAAGAGTGCAAGTTCAATAAATGCAAGAAAAAAGACACAAACCTCCTCCCTTTCATGAAAGATCAAGAGAAGAAGTTGACCTTTGGAGACTTGAATCATTTCATCACTAGCAAGTATGAAATGGTTCAAGTTCCATGTGTTTAATTAACGTCCAATTGAACACAACCAAATTATTATCTTTCTCATTTTTAGTTTCAAGTTTTAGTTACTTATTTCAACTTTACCAACCATCCTTTAATTCATTAAGTCCAAATAGTGAATTTAAGTCCTCTAATGGAGTGAAGTACCAAACCAAGAGTTAACTTAAGACACGAAAGAGATGTCATGCCATTGATAATGAACCCCTAAAAGGGATTAAACCATTAAGCATGACAACCTCAATCTCATGCTTAAAAGTACAAGAGGCTTGAAACAACTCTCAAAGCAAAACAAAAGCTAAGAAAGAAGAGAGGTTGCAGAGATTATTAATACTGGAAATAAGTGATAAAAGCATAAAACAAATGCTATCAACTCAAATAAGTGATGTCTAAGACTTAAAACACTAAGCTTATGAGGACAATTACACTACAAACATGCAAAACAAGACTCAAATGCAACTAACAACTAAGAACAGTCCTAAAACAGGTCTAAAACAATCCTAAAACATGCTGGAATTAGGCTAACAAAAGCTAGAATAATAGGCTAAAACATAGAGCATGCTAGGCTAATAAACAAAATACAAGGAAGAGAGGCTACCCCCTCCATTTTTGGACTTCAAAACATGTTTTTAGCCACTGAAATAACTTTAAAAAACAATGTTTAAAAGCTTAGAAAAAGATAGTAAAAGGGTGGGAAACACAAGGGCAAAGGCCTCCAAAACAAGGTACAAAGAAGGGTGAACCACCCCTCAACCTTTATTGGCCTTAAATCACAAGTTTCAGCCCAAAAATACAGAGTTATATAGCCCAACAATAGTACAAAAAAAGGGCTGAAATGAAGACAAAAAGTAGATAAAACAATAAGCTAAAACATGGCAATTTAAGCTAGTAAACAAGCCAAAGGAGGGGTGGCTAACCCCTCCATTTTTGGGACTTCAAAATCACATTTTTAGCCTCTGAAAACCTCTAAAAATTAGTGGTAAAAAGTTCAAAAAAAGTTGATGAAAGAATGGGAAACACAAGTGTAAACGCTTAGGAAGCAAGGTGTAAAGAAATGTGGTTAACCCTTCTACCTTTAGCCTTAAATTACAAGCTTCAGCCCATAAAAACAGGTTTTAAAGAGCTTAAAAACAGCAAGAAAATATGGAAAACAAGTGGTTTGTATACCTCTTGAAGAGGAATGAACCCTTACGTCAAAAACTACCAATTTCACACTCTCAAGTGCTTCAAGAGCTCAAATTCAAGCTCAAATCATCTCAGCAAGAAGTTCTTTAGGTTTAGTTTAGAGTGCTTGAGTAAAGGCTATGCAAGTTGTAAAAGAGAGAGAGAATTGTAGACAGAGGGATATTTCCAAAAATTTTCTCACTCTTAAAATGTTTCTAACCTTGAAAGATGAGAGGGAGGTCCTTTATATATAGAAACCATGTGTCTGTCTCGAAAATATCTGAAAAAAGATAGTTGGAACTTTGTGGAAATAGCTGGAGAAAATATTTGGGTTTTACACTAGTGTCCGGCAGGCAAAAAATGGTGGCTTGTCGGTCACCTACCGGCCATACTTCCAAGCCCGACTTCAAATGGGCATATCTTCCTCATCCGAACTCAGTTTTAGGCCATTCTTGAGTCTAAATTGAAGCCCTGGAAGTCTAATTTCCAATGGTGGTAGCCTCACACCTAAATTCTAAGTGTGCAAAGAGATATGCATATTTTAGTGAAAGTTGCTCAGTTTTCTCTTAACGGTTTGATGCCCAATTTCTTCTCCAACTAGTTTTCTTCCCTCTCCTTTTATTTTCTTCAACTCCAAACCTCTAAATAGGATGTTTAAAAAGATTTTTCAAAGAGTTAACCTCTTTTCCATTTATTTCCACTTTGTCCTTACTCGGTTTACTGAAAAGTGTAACATTTTACGAAATGCGAGCCTCGGAACATTGTTGAAGCATTTTCAAAAATATTTTGAAAGAGAAGGTTTTAAGGTCTAAAATAGTTTTGGTCAAAAAAGCTTTGGTCCAAAATGGGGTGTAAGGTTGGGATTTAGAGCTCTTTTTGCCGAAGAAATCGAACATTTGCATAGCACAACTTTCATCATCGAGTGATCAATCGGTGGCGCCCAAGTCTTAAAGGCAGTAAACGATGGGGTGTCTATAGTTGCCCCTCTTTGATAGAGCTCAAAGTCATGAAGTGACGTGAGTAAATGTCAAAGCCCGAATACGACCCATTTTGACAGGGCCGTAAGACTTGGGCAAACAAACAAAATGCAGATGCAATTGGTTGAACCCGAGGATTGCCTACATATCCTGCTGCAAGTAATCAAACTAGCGTAGTTCAGGGACAAGATGCAAATGATACACAATATAACGAAATAAATGTAAATGATATACAATGTAACAAAATTATCAAACCACAAGCAATGCAAAACCACACAAATATGATAAAGAGATGGAGATGCAAATCAAACTACGTTTTATATAGAAAATAAGTGGGCGCAGCCCGACGATGCCAAACACAGGCTAAGTGCCTACATCCTCAATACTGGCCTCAACATAGCATGGATGCTTACACATAATAAAACCATGTTTCAACGTGAAAAGGGTGCGAGCACATGCAAAACTATGTTTTTCGTAGAAAGAGTAAGAGTACAAATAATTGGGTGGTATGATATAAGTAAGGAATGATTTGCTAGAGAAAGATAATGATCCTAAATGCTGAATGCAACAAAACAAAGGGCATAAGCCGAACCACATTTGACCTAGAAAAGGCATGGACACAAAACAGACCACGTTTAACACAGAAAAAGTGTTGACACCCTCAATACTGGCCTCAACGCAGCATGGGTACTAACACGTGACTGAACTATGTTTCAACAAAGGAAAGGGATGAGCACATGCCAAACTAAGCTTAACATGGAAAGGATGCAGGCGATAAAATGGTATGATGTAATGGATGTAATGGGTAATGTAGTAGATGCATACGATAGATGCTATATGCAATACAATAGAAGTAATAGATTATAATAGATATGATGATGCAACTTGGAAGTGATGCTTTAGAAAGTACCTTACAGGGGCAATCGGCGATGACTCACCTTATGTTGCTGGGATCTTCCTCTTCTGCATCTTGCACTTCCAAACCATAGGTACTACTTTTCTCCCTGGCTATGTTCGCAACTTTCCCTATTCTCCAACAGGGTGACAAACTAGGTTGGTTTAGTATCTAGAATTGAGGCGCATACAAGCTACCTCAACCTATGGGGCTGCCATACATATTTCAAGCGGAGGATACACCCCTGGGTATTTAAACCAGACTTTAGTCTCGGAAATCCCGAACCAGACTTAGTCTCGGAAATCCCGAACCTTTGAGTTCTAGGCCTCTCCATTCGAACTCTAGTTTCCACCCGTCTCAGTTGATCTCCTAGGAACTCACTGCAAACACAGGCAGGTGGCTATACCAGACACTGGAAGTCGTTCGGGCACGACAAACCAAAAAGGAATTGCACTTCTAGAGGATTTTACAGTCTCCTAGACCAAAAGGGGTGCACAAGACAGTGCGATGTAAGATACAAGGTGCACAAGACGGTGCGATGTAAGTTTGAAATGCACTAGACAGTGCGAATTGGGTTGAAAAGCACTAGACAGCGCGATATAAGTTGAAATGCACTAGATAGTGCAATTGAGTTTGAAATGCACTAGACAATGTGATAGAAGTGAAATGCACTAGACAGTGCGATTGAGTTGAAATCCACTAGACAGTGCGATATAAGTAGAAATGCACTAGACAGTGTGATGCAAGTGAAATGCACTAGATAGTGCGATGCAAGTTGAAATGCACTAGACAGTGCAATGTAAGTAGAAATGCACTAAACAGTGCGATGTACGTTGAAATGCACTGGACAGCGCGATGTAAGTTGAAATGCACTAGATACTGCGACGTACGTGGAATGCACGAAATAGATGCAAATGCACAAGATAGTACGAGTGAGGTGCACAAAACAGTACGAGTGGTTCACAAAATAGTGCTATGCACAAGACAATGCAATGGTGCATAAAATAGTGCGATACAAAGTGAATAGGATAGTGTGATACAAAGTGCACAAAAAGTGCGATGCAAAATGAAATGCACAAAATAGTGCGATGCAGGTGAGCGATGCATGGTATGCAGAGGGAAATGAGCAGTACTCAGAGTAATGCATCATGTACCTTGTGAGATGCGTATAGGGTAACTTGCCACAACTCATTGAAATGTAACACAAAGGGAGGTAGCTCGACAAAACTCTGTTAAGTGCAAAACAAAGTCAAGAATAAGAGCAACCAACCATGTAGTTCAAAGCAACCAAAATGTATAAGCATACAGGCATAATACAAAACACATGTATTACTCAGAGGGAAGATAACAATCCTAACAAAGTTTTGAAATAGTTGGAGACAATTTTCGAAAGCTGAATCATATCAAAATCAACATGGGGGTAAATCACCCTAATCCAGGAAAAAGTGCCCCACAAATGGCTTTGGCAGACTGAGAGATAGGTTGGGTTTATGCCCCTTGTTCAAATGATGTCCCGATCAAATACACTGAAAATTGCCCCTAGTGTCTAGCCATTGGCCATTGGTTGGGTTCATGCCCCTTGTTCGATGGATGGCCCGATCAGATGTACTAAAAATTGCCCCTAGTGTCCAGCCACTGGCCACTGTTTTCAATATTATGCAGGCATATGTAATGCGGATCATCAGATCCTGGAACAGTTGTCAACCAATTAGACTCATGCTTCTTTTCTGTTCCAGCATGTTAAGAACTTACTCCACTGGCCACTGTTTTCATATTATGCAGGCATATGTAATTCGGATCATCAGATCCTGGAACAGTTGTCAACCAATTAGACTCATGCTTCTTTTCTGTTCCAGCATGTTAAGAACTTACTCCAGTCTCTTCCGAAGCAGTGACGGATTCCTCATATATACTTTGCAATGATCCTGAATGCGATGCCCCTTGTATGGGCACTCTCAGTTTATTTATGAATTCTACACATGGAATTGTTTTTGAGTTTGGAGTGAACACTCGTGTATGGAATTTTGACCATGCTACTCTGTTTGAACTTTTAAGCGGCAAGCTCGTTAGGCTGACTCAATGAAAAGTGCTTTCGAGTGACAAACACATTATGGTGACTCAATGAAGCCTGAGTTTTTATTCTTTTTTGCTCAAGATAGAGATTCTACTGATAAGTTCAACTATTGAAATTTCTCCACTTGTTGATTCAAGTTAGTTCTTTTTTACTAACGTAAGTATGTGATATGCACAGCAGTCATTGTAGCTCATGGATTGATGCGAAGCTGACGACGTGAATTGGGCAAGGTGATTGGGTTGAGATGGATGAGACAAATATGGTTGAGACTGAACTTCAGGATGAAGTTGTCTACGTATCCCAAGAATGGGAATCAAGTCAACATAGTTCATGGATAAGGTTCACTCGGGGTATTAACACTCTCCTTTTGCGCTCTAACTTTTGCCAAAGTTGCCCCTTCGGGGTTTTCAACCTTGCGAGCTATATTTTTTTTTTAATTTCTCATTTTTCATGCTCTAACTTTTTCCTAGGTCGCCCTTTTAGGTTTTCGGCCTAGCGAGCCTCTCAAGGATAACGTTACAACATTTGTAGTGAATTTGATCAATAGTGATCCTTGCTTTAATCACTGGAATTGGCTTCGCCTCGATTTGAGCTTGGTTCTCCATTCTCTTATGCATGCCTTCTTCCTTTCTTTTGCTCAATTTGCAGAGTCGGTTCTTCTCGCAATGTAGCACTTCCTCGCATTGGCTTTCCTGAATTCAGACCAAAGTTCCCTTCCTCACAGTTGATTGGATTTCATTCCAATGGATGCCCCTAGCTTGATGATTGACTTCTTTTTTTCTTTTCTTCTTTTTTGTCTACGCTTATCTATTTCTTTCTAAAATAATGAAAACACCAGAGGAGAAATTCTATGATTTGTGAGGTCTGAAAGCCACCTTGTACTTGTAGGTTTGAAAACCGCCTTGTGCTTGTAACAATGATTGCCTAACGGCGAAGAGAATCCTCAGGACAATATAAAATACCACTCACAATTATGATCATATCTTCGCAAGTTTTGCAAAAGAGACAGCTTAAAAGTTTTTGAAATTATGAATGACTTTGTGCCAATAAGTCAGAATTCACTCAAACCATTCGGGGGATCCTTCTCAACATTCGAGCCTATTAACAGAATCTCATTCAAAAACAAATTGAAAACCAAATTCAAAGCCTTTTTCTATTTTTTTTATAAAAAGGTCATACATGCATTACTGTAGGCATAACAAAATGATCAAAAACTTGACTCCCACTTTCTTATAAAGATGAAGACCTGAGGGTACACAAGAACGACTCAAAGGAAAAGACTCAACTGACGTAACAACGTAAGAAAAGACAAAGAAAATAAAACTCACAACATATATTTACATGACACAACTCAAAACAAAATTAGTACCCCTGAAACAAAAGGGGTTTTCTTTCTCCAAATCCATCTGTAGAATTTCAAAAACAACTTTAAGTAACCCACGGGAAAGTCCAGACCTGCCTTCAATTCAACAATACACATCCACACCCAGAGAGATTGATTTCCAACTTTCAAATTGGGTCTCACAGATTGAATCCAACACATCTTCTTAACTGAAACAATTGCTTCTCCACACCATGCCCCTAGTTCAGAAGGTCCTTCCCAAGTGTTTTCAATAATTTACCCTAGCTAAGACTGAGATTCATCATTCTAACCACTAGTGCTGGCATCACTGCTTCATCAAGCTGGAACTCACCAAGATTGAGTAAACTTTCCATCTCTTCAAAGATTTTGTTCCTTTTGCTCAAATCGAAATTAGAAGACTCAGGAATGAACACAATGGGTTTGGGCTCATTGGCAGGTATGTTGTGTTGGCTAGGATAATGGTTGGTTGTTGGCAAATTGTGTATGGGTTTTATGTTATGGAATGGCAATCTATTGCGGTCAGGGAGATGGTTATTGACAACTTTTGAATTTTCAGGTAGGGTGATGACTTTGTTGTCAATCAGGTCTTGAATTTCATGGCGAAGTCAGTATGGTGACCGTGTTGCTGATGGAATGTGCAATATTGGGTAAAGTCGTGTGTAGGTGGGAGAGGTCGAGGATTGAGCGGCTTGAGATACCTTTTCTCCATCAGTACCCTCAATGCACAGGTTAGGCTCATATGGAGTTGGGGGAAGGTTCGTTCTTTGGAAGAGGGAAACATTAGGTTTAGAAACATTGGCAAATCGGTCGACAGGCGTTGGTCGAGTATTCATGGGCTTGTGATTGGAATTAGGATGGGTATTTCTGGTAAAGCATCCCTTTCCATTGTTTGCTCCCTGATTCAAAATGCTCTCATCCCGAGCGACAAAAGTGTAATCCACAGTCTTTGCAACAACTTCAAGCACTTGCTGCTTGTTCAACCCTTTGACCTTCAAAGTCTCAATAGCCCACCAGAGTTATGCATAGAGATCAATACTTGTCCTGGCTTTGTTCTTGCCACTTGCTTCTACTTGGCTAAGGGATTTGCTAGCTACATCAAAGCGAGGCCCATTTGTTGTTAATCTGTCATCACCCAGACTTGAGATAGTTTCAGGTTGGCCCTTTTCAACTGCAGCTCACCCCAAGATTGGGGAGTTTTTTGACAGGATCGAAACCCCAAATGTTAAATCTGCCACCGTTCCTTGAAGGTCTTCAATTATTCCCAACATTTCAGCAATAATGGGTTCGGCCTTTTGGTGCTTTTGATGTACTTAAACCGGATTGGGTGCATCCATTATGCATAAGTCAGTGCTTTCTGGAATGAACACCTCAAGCTTGGGTAAATGGGCTAGGGTGATGTATATGTTGGGGTTGAAGGTAGGAAGTAGTGTATGGATGAGGTTAAAGCAGGCATGAGATATTTCGTCATGGATGTGAAGTGGGTTGGTGGTAATATTGGGGTTTTGAGGTTGAACTATTGTCTGGTTGTTAATGAGATTCTGAACCTTATGACAAAGCAGTAGTAGTATCAAGTAGTATCATGACCGCATGACCCGTTGATGGTATACATAATACTTAGTGGGGTTATATCTAGCAGGAAGTGGGTTAGGCAGAGGTTGGGGATCAAGGGCTTTGAGATACCCTATTTCCATCAGGACTTTTAGTGCACTGGTTAAGCTCATATAGAGGGGAGTGAAAGTTCTACCTTGAACTCGAGTTGGGCTGGCTATTTGTGGGTTAGTATTGGCAAACGGGTTGACAATTTTGGGATTGGCGACAACAGTATTGATTTAAGTGGGTTTGGGAATAATGCTACTGCCAGCATTGGTACTCTTGGAAAACACCCTCCTTGTTAGTTCACCTATTCTAGGAATAATCCCTTTGTTAAATGCACTTTCAATCTGAACCCCTAATTCAAGCAAATTTTTGAAAGTGAACAGTGGAACAACTATCAATTTTTGCAACATATTAGGCTCAAGGTTCTGCACCATCATCCGCACTTGGTCCCTCTTAGAAGGGCGATCTATCATTAGTGCTACCTTTGCTCTCTACCTTGCAACAAATTCCACAAAAGGTTCTGTAGGATTTTGGTGGGTTGCTTCAAGGTCTTGAATGGTTATTTCAAGTTGGGTATTGTAATAATACTGATGGACAAATGCCTCAGCCAATTCTTCCTAATTCTACTTCATTGTATCCTCTAACTTGGCGTACCAAGTGGCTGCTATACCTGACAGGGTTCTTTTATACAAGGAGAGTTTCTGAGGCTTAGTTAGACCCATCAGTTTCAAAACATCCAAGAAAAGACGGATATGTACCATAGGATCTCCAGACCCATCGAAACGATCAATGTATGGCATTTTGAATCTGTTGGGAGTCTTATGGCAGCCTCGATGTACCCATCCTCAATGTCGGGAATGGAGTTAATTCCCTGTGCCTTTTTGAACTGGTTCTTAAGGTTAGCAATTTTTACCAAGGTTGAGTCAAGATTATTAGTATCACGGGAATAAAGCCCTCATTAGGCTACACCAAGGGTTTGAAAACTCGAGCTTGAGCCAACCATTCTCGAGGATCTGGGCCGTGCAAATCTTTAGTTGGTGGAGGTGGATCAAAGCTCGGCTGGGGGCCTGGGACTGGATGTATAGTAGATGCCCCAGATGGGCGTTGCATTTCAACATTGGTCTCATTCTGCATGGCAATTCCCTGGTTTAACGCCGCTATTATGGCCACAATGTCTTATGGACTCTATGTCATCACAGGGCTGTTGTGTTTGGTAATCATGAAATTGGTGGGTGTAAGCTAAAGCTGACTAACAGGATTTCGACCCGGTTATATTTGATAGATTTGAACTAGATTAGTTTAGACAGGTTTAACTGGATTGGGTTTTTTGGAATTGATCTTTTGGTAGTGGATGGATCTTTTCTGAGTTGACCTTTGGGGATCAAATGGACTGAACCTTTGTTGAGTGTGTTTTTTTTTTTTTTTTTAGGATTGGATAGACTATGATGGGTTAAGGCAGGTACTGCTCCTTCTCTGGCTCAGAAAAACCTAGCATTAAAAACAAAATGCTCCATCATATCAGGATACCGGATTTGCTGGTCAAAATAGTGTAAGATACAATTTGGGCCCTAGCTTTGGTTTTGCTGAAAATTCAACCATATCAAACACAAATCCCAAGATTTCGACCCAAATTTAATTCTGATATGATCCTTAAGTTTGAAAAGGAATCGCCTCAATATTAAGACTCTCTGAGGATTGCATCATTCATTCCCAGAGAGTTCACATTTTGCACAAAAGCATTCAAAACACCCCTATGAGAGGTTTAGAGTTTCCTTGTCCTAGCTTTGGAGTGATCTACAGCTTTACTACTCAAACAAGCGACATCACATCATCCTGCATATGGAAGAGTATCCTATCCTAAGTTGGAACAGTCACTATGGCTTCAGCTAGGCCAAATGGTCAAAAGGGTAACTCGGCAAGACTACCTAATATACCTTTCGCACCTAACACCGAGAAGTGAAAGAAGGATCAAATGGTATAGCGGTAGTCCAGATCCAAGGGTTGTGTTCCCATCGTGGCAAAGCCCGCGACCGGTTAGCCTTTTGGCAAGCTTTTAGGCAAGCCTTTGACAAACCGTCCAGGAATAGCAGATGGCAAACATAGTGATTTAAGCGCATCAATGAAAATGTAATGCAAATAAACATATAAGTGTAGATAAAATTTCATGTCATAAACTTCGAGTCAAGTTCTCTAATTTTCCTAGTAGAGTCGCCAGAAACTGTAACTCAACTTTTTCGCGCCCCCTTTCGAAAATTCGAAATAAGCCCTACAGTTCAGACTCCCGCGGTTCTTAATCTAATTTCACAAGTGCAATGCGAGATTAATAAACACCAAAGAGTCTAAATCTGGCAAATCTTTTGGAAAATTGATTTTGAATCAAATTGCCAAAAATGGACTGCTTTGCTAGATACAGAGTTGCCACCTAAATATTTTATTTTAGGAAAATCTAAGAAACCCATGACTCGTGCCAAGGGCCACGTGTCCGTCATTACCAAAGTTGTCTCGGCTCGGGAACTTAGGTACAAAAGGGGAAGGTCATGAATTGAGCACCCCCGCTCGCCCGATCAAAGATCGGCTTCTACTAATCATGATATAATTTTTATTTACATTATATGCTCTTGTCCAATTATTAGGCTAGCATTACTACGTGATGCACACAAGCAAGTATAGACTAGTTTGCTCAAATTGGAACAATTTGATTCATGTTTGTTTTTCAAAAAAGGGTTTGAATTTGCCACCTCAAGTGGGCTTTAAAGTTTGCGAATTTGCCACTTAACAAAGTGGGCTTAAACATGCATTCATTGAATTATTCCAATTCAAGCAACAAGCCTTCATCCACAGGCACTCAATCAGTTATAGCAATTAAGCACTTAGCCTCATGGCAAGCATACTAGACATGATAATCACTCACACTTATGTAAGTATACTAAAGCATTAAAAACTCACCTAATACTCCAAGCTAAGATAAATCAAAAGAGTTAGAAAAATGCATGTTCCTAACTACACAGGATGACTAATGCAACACATACAAAGAATGCAATTAATAGGCTCGGCTACTAATATAGTATGTAATTCAATTCAAGACCTACGGTCTAAGCACGTATTCAAAGAATGTATTGAAATGACAATGCAGTTAGAATGATGCGCCGGGTCTCGGTGCATGTAATACAAGATGAATGGATGCAAGCATAAGGTATGCTAATCGAAACATGTCCCTAATCTAACCATCAAAAGCGGATAAATAAAAGCAAGAAAGACGAGGGGTTAGAAGACATATACGTTATTACATTACGCTCTCACAAAGGAGAGTCCGAATGAATAAAGTTAAACTAACTAGCAACTAAGCTAAGCTAATTAAAGCTAATTAAGCTAACTATTACAAACCGAATAAATAGCTAAATTAATTAACTAATTATTATAACACTTGAATTAACTAGCTAATAAACTAACTAATTAAACAATTACAAAACAATTGCAACTAATAGTTAAACTAAGTAACTAAACTAAGCCAAATAGCTACTCTGCATCGGGAAATGAAGGATGTGCATGCGCATGCTCAGTTTCCACCCGAAAAGACCTCCCTTTTGCTCTCAAAAGCCTCTGTTTGCACAATTGAACATTTCCAGAACAACTTTGCTCCACCTTACCAACACTTTGCTAAGACTTGCATCAGTGGCCAGTCGGCCACTGGTGAAGATTGCCGGCCATCTACCGGCTATGAAAGTGGCCTGCCGGCCATGGATGGTGGTCTGCCAGCCATCTGCTGGCCACTGATGCACAGGTTCATCTTGCTGCAACAGAGGACAAACAGGGCAGAGAGAGGGTATTTTCACAGATTGTTTGCACAACTCACCCCTCATTTTCATGAACAAATCCAATGAGTGATGAACTTAAGCTACAAACCACCAATTCAAGCAATTTCATTGTATGATGGCTTGTGAATCCAAGAGTGCAAGTTCAATAAATACATGAAAAAAAGACACAAACCTTCTCTCTTTCATGAAAGATCAAGGGAAGAAGTTAACCTTTGGAGACTTGAATCATTTCGTCACTAGCAAGTATGAAATGGTCCAAGTTCCATGTGTTTAATTAACGTCCGATTGAACACAACCAAATTATTATCTTTCTCACTTTTACTTTCAAGTTTTAGTTACTCATTTTAACTTTACCAACCATTCTTTAATTCATTAAGTCCAAATGGTGAATTTAAGTCCTCTAATAGAGTGAAGTACCAAACCAAGAGTTAACTTAAGACACGAAAGAGATGTCATGCCATTGATAATGAACCCCTAAAAGGGATTAAACCATTAAGTATGACAAGCTCAATCTCATTCTTAAAAGAACGAGAGGCTTGAAACAACTCTCAAAGCAAAACAAAAGCTAAGAAAGAAGAGAGGTTGCAGAGATTATTAATACTGGAAATAAGTGATAAAAGCATAAAACAAATGCTATCAACTCAAATAAGTGATGTCTGAGACCTAAAACACTAAGCTTATAAGGACAATTACACTACAAGCATGCAAAACAAGACTCAAATGTAACTAACACCTAAGAACAGTCCTAAAACAGGTCTAAAACAGTCCTAAAACATGCTGGAATTAGGCTAACAAAAGCTAGAATAATAGACTAAAACATAGAGCATGCTAGGCTAGTAAACAAAACACAAGGAGGGGAGGCTACCCCCTCCATTTTTGGACTTCAAAACATGTTTTTAGCCACTGAAATAACTCTGAAAAACAGTGTTTAAAAGCTTAGAACAAGATAGTAAAAGGGTGGAAAACACAAGAGCAAAGACCTCCAAAACAAGGTACAAAGAAGGGTGAACCACCCCTCAACCTTTATTGGCCTTAAATCACAAGTTTCAGCCCAAAAATACAGAGTTTATATAGCCCAACAATAGTACAAAAAAAGTGCTGAAATGAAGACAAAAAGTAGATAAAACAATAAGCTAAAACATGGCAATTTAAGCTAGTAAACAAGCCAAAGGAGGGGTGGCTAACCCCTCCATTTTTGGGACTTCAAAATCACTTTTTTAGCCTCTGAAAACCTCTAAAAATTAGTGGTGAAAGGCTCAAAAACATTTGATGAAAGAATGGGAAACACAAGTGTAAAGGCTTACGAAGCAAGGTGTAAAGAAAGGTGGTTAACCCCTCTATCTTTAATAGCCTTAAATTACAAGCTTTAGCCCATAAAAAAAGATTTTAAAAAGCTTAAAAACAACAAGAAAATATGGAAAACAAGTGGTGTAAAGATGGTACAAAGGTAAGAGAAAGTGTACCTCTTGAAGAGGGATGAACCCTTAAGTCAAAAACCACCAATTTCACATTCTCTAGTGTTTCAAGAGCTCAAATTCAAGCTCAAATCATCTCAGCAAGAAGTTCTTTAGGTTTGGTTTAGAGTGCTTGAGTAAAGGCTATGCAAGTTATAAAAGAGAGAGAATTGTAGATAGAGAGGATATTTCCAAATTTTTTCTCACTCCTAAAATATTTCTAACCTTGAAAGATGAGAGGGAGGTCCTCTATATAGAGAAAACCATGTGCCTATCTCGAAAATATCTGAAAAAAGACAATTAGAACTTTATGGAAACAGCTGGAGAAAATATCTGGGTTTTACACTGGTGGCCGACCGGCCGGCTATCACTGGCGGCTGGCAGGCAAAAAATGGTGGCTTGCTGGCCACAAATGTTGGCTGCCGGCCACCTGCTAGCCATGCTTCCAAGCCTGACTTCAAATGGGCATATCTTCCTCATTCAGACTCGGTTTTAGATCATTCTTGAGTCTAAATTGAAGCACTGAATGTCTACTTTCCAATGGTGATAGCCTCACATCTAAATTCTAAGTGTGCAAAAAGATATACATATTTTATTGAAGGTTGCTCAGTTTTCTCTTAACGGTTTGATGCCCAACTTCTTTCCCAACTAGTTTTCTTCCCTTTCTTTCTATTTTTTCTTCAACTCCAAACCTCTAAATAAGATGTTTAAAAAGATTTTTCAAAGAGTTCACCACTTTTCTATTTATTTCCACTTTGTCCTTGCTCGGTTTACCGAAAAGTGTAACATTTTACGAAATGCGAGCCTCGGAACATCGTAGAAACATTTTTAAAAATATTTTGAAAGAGAGGGTTTTAAGGTCTAAAATAATTTTGGTCAAAAAAGTTTTGGTCCAAAATGGGGTGTAAGGTTGGGATTTAGAGCTCTTTTTGCTGAAGAAATCGAACATCTGCATAGCACAACTTTCATCATCGAGTAATCAATCGGTGGCGCCCAAGTCTTAAGGGTAGGCAAAAATGGGGTGTCTACAGGGGTCAATCGAGATGCCGTCTTTGTTAATGACGTGACCAAGGAAGTGTACACTAGTGATCTAGAATTCGTGTTTCTTCAACTTGGCATAAAGTTTGTGATCACATAGTGTTTGTAGAACCGTTCACAGGTGCTGCTCATGGTCTTCTAGTGACTTGGAGTATATGAGAATGTCGTCAATGAAGACAATGACGAACTTGTCAAGATAGGGTTTGAACACTCGGTTCATGAGGTCCATGAAGGCTGCTGGAGCATTTGTGACGCCAAATGGCATGACGAAAAACTCGTAGTGCCCGTAACGGGTTCTGAAGGCAGTTTTGTCGTTGTTTTTCATTTTGAATTTTAGTTGGTGGTAGCCAGAACGCAAGTCAATTTTTGAGAATAGTTGGGCGCCTTGAAGTTGATCGAACAAGTCATCGATTCGGGGCAGAGGGTATCGATTCTTGATGGTGACTTTGCTCAGCTCTTGATAATCGATGCATAACCTTATCGTGCCATCCTTTTTCTTTACGAACAGTACTGGCGCTCCCCAGGGTGAGGTACTAGGTTGAATGAAACCTTTGTCCAGTAGTTCCTAGAGTTGAGTCTTCAGCTCTTCCAATTCTGTCATTGACATGCGGTAAAGAGCTTTCGATATCGGTTGTGTATCCGATTGGATTTCAATTGTGAATTTTATTTCTCGGTCAACTGGGGTACCGGGTAGGTCTTTAGGAAAGACATTTAGGAACTCTTTAACCACAGGGATTGTATCAACGATGGGGGCCTCTTTTTGTGCATTGATCACGTAACTGTAGACACCCCATTTTTGACCGACCTTAAGACTCAGACGTCATCAATTGAGCGCTTGGTGATTGTGCATGTTGTGCTCGTTCTGAGGTTACAGAGTCTTAGCTGAGAGCCTTACCTCCGGACCTCGGGACTCTTTTGTGATTTGTCTCGGTTTGCGAACCAGGTTCTATTTTCTCTTCCTGAAGGGAGGGAGAGGTCTCGTAGACCATCTCTCAGTGGCCGTAGGCTACTTTTCGTAGTTGTAGACCACTGTTCCCGTTTGGAGACCAGTTTCTGATTTTCGGAGCTGTTGGCCGTGTGCCTCGGTTCGGGACCGCTTAACTTTCTTCGTTTGCTCCGGTTTTTGGAACACACCTTGTTTCCTCTCTCTAGAGGGACACTGTGGCCCGAGAGACCACCTTCATGGTCACACGCCACTTTCGATGCTTAACAGTCAGTTTTCGGGGCACCTAGCTGCGCGTTTTGGCCCCCGAACCCTCGTTTTGCATCCGTCTTGGTTCATTTTTGGTATGGACCCTATTTTCATTTTTGGAAGGTGGTACAAGGGTGGGAGACCACCTTTTCTCCCGCCGATCGATTTTCTTGTCAAGAAGCTGGTCTCCTTGGTTTTTGAGCCACTTTTGACTGGTCTCCACCATACCACTAGCTTGCTTTCAGCTTGGAGACCACCCTAGGAGGCTGCCGACCACCTTGGACCTTTTGAACTGGTCGGCCGACCAGGGGAAGTGGTCGGCCGACCACCTGAACTGGTCGGCCTACCTCCCTCAGTTCTGTCTCTATGAGTGTGTGCCAGTTGGAAGGCACAGACTGCATCTTCCATACACGTGTATGGAGGATTGGCAACCTTGTTTGGCTTCTTAAAGAAGCTTGGCCCTTTGCTCTAAGCTTCTAAAAGAAGCTTGAACCCTTTTTAGCTTCTTGAAGAAGCTTGACCCTTTGGCTCTAGCTTCCTCAAGAAGTTTGACCCCTTTTGCTCTAGCTTCCTTAAGAAGCTTGGACCTTTGCACTAGCTTCTTGAGGAAGCTTGGACCTTTATTCCTCTATAAAGGAGGCCCTCTCCCTCATTTGCAAAGGTTCAGTAAATTTGGTTAAGGCATATGCATACACCCCTCTTTATCTCTCTATTTCAAGCTCCAAAGTCCCTTGTTCTTGCACCTTTACATACCACCTCCTAGCCTAACCCCTCCACCATCACTCTAAGCATCTTGGAGGTCATTTTCAGAAGTTGAAGGCTTGCATTTCTTGGTCCAGAAGCTGCTGGAGTTCTTGGCTACAAGGGTAACACTCTATTCCCTCTTTTGGTCTCTATTTTGCTTCATATCTTAGCTCTATTTGCAAGCATATTTGGGCTTTGGTGTAAACTAAAAAAGGTCTTATTTTGAGGTCCTTAACATGTTTGTTTAAGACTATTTTTCTGTTGGGGGTCATCTACCCCCTTGCATACTTCATTCCATCTTGTTTTGAGCTATACATTAGGGCCTTTGTGTTGAGCTTTGTTGGCCCTTTTGACCACTGAAATCCAGAGGATTTTCAGTGGTTATTATGTGTTTTGAGATCCAAAATCAGAGAGGGGTGACCCTCTCACCCCTTGTCTTGTTTTCTAGCATATTTGGCCTAACAAGGGAGCCCATGTGTGCATGCTTCCAAGCCATGTTTCAAGCCATTTTTGGTGAGTTTTAGGACTTGCATGAGCTCTTTCCAGAGCTGTTTTTTCCATATTATGTATCCCTCTTGCATGTGTAGAATAACCCTCTTCATAGCATATCAAAGGAGCCTATACTTGCATGCTTCCTAGCCTCATTTCAGGCCCTTTTCAGTGAGTTTTAGGGCCTGCATAACCTTTGTCTAGAGGTGGTTTTGTCATATTGGGTGCCCATCTTGCATGTGTAGAACAACCCTCTTCTTAGCCTATCAAAGGAGCATCTCATTCTTGCATGCATAGACCATGTTTCAGTGAGTTTTTGGGCTTTATTTGGCATGTCATACCTTTGAATTTTGCTGGTTTAGTGGCCTCTTGAACGCTTAATATACTTGTAGTGTAACCCCTCGTCACTAGCTTGTATTGCATGTTGTTTTGGCCCTTGATCCTAGCACTTTTTTGCCATGCCTTAATATGATTTTGTGCATGTTTTGGACTGCCTTAGCTTTGTTTTTGTGCCTCATGGTCAAATAATGCTTGCTATGCATGGTTGTAGTTCAATACCCTTGCCTAGCTTTGAGTTTTGGAGCCTATTGCATGCTTATGTTGAGGTGTTTCCATGTTTTGGGGCCATTGTGCATCATATTTCAGAGCTTGTATGTATGCCATATTCCCATGTTTTCCACTCTTTAAATGCGTTTGAGAGTTGTGCATAAATGCCTCGTTTTTGGACCATTGCATGAGCTTCATTTCCATGCCTTTCGAGCCATCATTTTAGACCATTTCCCCACTGTCTTGGACCTGCCTAGGGTCTATTTGGGGCTGGTTTTTCCATTTGTGCATTGCTTTGTGTACCTCTAGTGTAATGCACTTCACTAGTTTCGGTATTCGGGCCATCTAGCATGCATCGTGTGAGGTGTTTGTATGGTTCGGAACCATCTTACATGTAATTTCAGAGATGGAAAATGTGTGATTGTATGCCATATTTCATCCATTGCCATGCTTTGATAGAGTTGCATTCGGTGCCTTAGGTTTGGTCTCTTGCATTGGTGCATGTTTGCATGTGTTTTGTTGCCTAATTCCATCATGTTTGGCCACTGATTTGAGTGTGGCTAAGGTCCACTCATGTTGGGTTAAGTCCATCTTGTATTGTGTATGCCATATTATGTCATGTGCATTGAGTATGCCATTGATAGTTCATAGCATTGCGCATGCTAGTTGCACCTTTGCATATCACTCATTGCATGTTTGCGTGTCTTAGTTGCATTTCGTTTAGGATTGCATGCTAGTTGTTGCATTGTGTTTGCATGCCATGCCATTCTAAGTTGTTGCATAGTGTTTGGAGTAGGGTTTAGTCTAAACATGGGAAACGAGGGACGTTTCGTACTCTAAGTGATGAAACGTGCCTCGATTCTTAGTCGCCGACACTCCGGATTACCCATGATGGAGTTTAGGCCTTGTTGTGTTTATATGTGCATTCATTTTACATTGAGTCATGCAATTCGAATCCTCGGCCATCATGTATCGAGATGCGTGATTGGTGGCATGAGGATCGATGACTACACTCCCTAGAGCTCATGCAATGATGGGGAGAGTGGTCATGCACACATATGTTGAAAATACTTTGCCATGTCCCTTTCTTGCTCTCTGTTGTAACAAATCGGAAACCAGCAGCAAAAACTGGTCAGCAGCCTTCTGGAGCTTTGTACAGTGTTCCGGGGTTAATTGTAAACAGAGGCAAATCAGGGCATCGCGATGGATTTCCCGACAAGGCGACTCGAGCATGCATGCATCTTTCATCATTCCGAACAGAGCTGAGGCAGTCTACTTCATGTAGCATTGCATGCTAGTTTACTCGCTTTCTTAGTTAATTTGTTAATTAGCTAGTGTTGTGTAATAATTAGTTATTCATTTTGGTTGTGTAATATTTATTCGGACCCTCCGAGAGGGGGCAATGTTGTAATAAGTGTGCGTATGTGTGATGTATGTCTTCCAACCCCACGTCTTTGTCCCTTTTATTTACCAGCTTATGATGGTTAGTTTTAGGGCATGTTTCAATTAGCATCTATATGTTCGCATGTTTGCATTCATTCATCTGTATTGCATGCACCGGGCTCGGTGCATCATGCTAATTGCATTGTATTTCAATTCCAAGTTGAATACGTGTATCAGTTGTTGCATTTCATATGCCATTTTAGAATAGCCGAGCCTATCTTAGTTGCATTTTTGTATGTGTTGCATTAGGCATTTCGGCATAGTTAGGATTCATGCATGATTTCTAATTAGCTTCTTTCTTTGGCTTGGAGTACTCGGTAAGTATTTATGCTTTAGCACCCTTGCATGTGTGTGAGTGACTGCTATGATAGCATGCTTACCATGAGGCTATGTACTTATGTGATATAACTGCCTGAATGCCTGTGGGTGAAGGTTGGGTTGCTTGAATTGGAATAATTCGTCGAAACCTGTGTTTTAGCCTACTTGCGAGTAGCACCATCAAACCATCTTTCAAAAACAAACATGAGATGTTTTGTTCCAACTCAGGCGATCCAGTCTATACTTGTATGTTGTGCACATCACATAGTAATTCTAGGCTAATAACCGGAATAAGAGCACATAATGTTTTCAAAACTCGATATCATCGTTAGTAGAGGCCGATCTTTGATCGGGCGAGCGGGGGTGCTCACGAAGTGACCTTTCCCAATTGTACCCAAGTTCCCGAGCCGAGGCAACTTTGGTGATGACGGACACGTGGCCTTAGGCATGAGTCAGGGTTTCCTAAATTTCCCAAAAATAAAATATTTAGGTAGTGACTCTGTATCTGGCAAAGCAGTCCATGTTTGACACTTCTTTCTAAAAATCTGTTTTTAAAATATAACTACAACAACCTTTTCTTAGAAGTCGTTGGGCTGTCATGGAGGATATAAGACAGGGAGGGGTAGAAATTCCAATTCCGTCAAGGATAAGTTCGAGTTGGTTTGGTAGCCGGAGGGAGACCTTTTTGGCTTTACAAGCGATAGAGGTGTGGTTGGCAGTCAGCCAATCTATCCCTAAGATCACATCAAAGTTCCCAATGGGGAGGGGAATCAAGTCTACATATAAGGTTTTGCTTTGAAGGATATAGTACATGATCTATACATATCAGTGCTACGGGCATAATTACCAGAAGGAAAAGACACAGACAATATGTATCCTAAGGGTTCAGGCGCTGATGTCAACTTGGCAGGAAAGTGTGGCGCAACAAAAGAATGAGTTAAACCAGAGTCAAAGAGAACATGAGCTAAATGATTACAGACATAAAGTATACCTAACATAATGTTTTTGGTAACTTCCAGTTTTCCAGGTACTACAGCAAAAGCCCTCCTTTGGCCTTTTTGGTCCTTCCTCTCTCCTCGAGGTCCTGCGTGGTTTTCTAACTGGTCCAGAAAGGTCGGCTGTAGGACTGGTAAGCTTTGGACAATCCCTCAACAAGTGGCTAACTTGACTGCATTTAAAGCATGCTCTCGTGTCTCGATGGCATTGTCCCCAATGAGCCTTCCCACAAGTAGGACAAGTTAGAATAATGCCACCTCGGGGGTTAATAGGACCTTGATTACCTGCACTGGCTGTGCTCATATTTACCCTCTTGAGAGGCGTAACACCGGATCTCTTGTTGTCTCTTTCCCAAAATCGCTTCTTTTGGCTTGGTTCCTTGGAGCACGAGGCTTTAATTCTTTTTTCCGCAATATACGCTCGGTCTACCACTTCCGCATAAGTTGGTAGTTTCAAAACCTCAAGCCTATTTTTTATTTCAGCATCCAATCCTGCTTCGAATTTCCTTGCTTTTCAAGCTTCGGTGAGGATGACATATGTCACAAATCAAGCGAGTTGTGTGAACTTGCTCTTGTATTTGACCACCATCATGGTTCCTTGCTTTAGATGTATGAATTCCAATGCTTTTTGTTCCTGCAGCAAATCTACGAAGTATTTTTCATAAAATATTTCCAAGAATCTTGCCTAAGTCACGATTTCTTCTTTCTCCACAGTGAGAAGCGACCATTCCTGCGCATTATCCTTGAAAGTGAAAGTGACGAAAGTTACCTTCTGTCTTTCGGTGCAAGGTAAGACGCGAAAAATCTTTTCCATGTCTTTAACCCAAGCGTCTGTTACCATTAGGTCTGGACCGCTGGTAAATGTGGTGGGTTTCATATCTTGAAATTATTTTATGGTAATCGACTCTTCTCTCCGTTTTGGCATCTCATTATTTATGTTGGTTTGCAAGGCTTGTAAAAAGCTAGTAACCGTTCTTTCCATGATTCTTTCCATTGATTCAGTTCCGCTAATTGATGACTCACTTCCGTTACCATTATTGGCCATTCTACAAAGTAATAAACGAGGCATTACATTCATAACGCAACATATATATCGCAATATATAAAATACCAACTTTACTATTTTTACAAATAAAATATTACTTCCTTGTCGAAAAAGTAAAAAATTATGTTAGTGTCTCATCCCTTTGGTATAAAAAAAATAAGGATCAGAACTCATCGTGGTTAGCTTTCTTCTACAACATCTAGATTGGTGGGTCAAACAACCACGGGAAATAGTGTTGCATAAAATACTCAACCTCCCATGCTAATTGTACTACATCAAAACAAATCCATGCTACTTGAACTGTGTAAATGGGGATGGACTGTATGTATCCCCAAAATGCTCCATCAACAATCCATCTAGGTATCTCGATGTATGATAAGTCATTACTAAATTCAACATTCTCAATATTAATAACTTCCAAAGAATTAGGGATATTGGTGAAGATGTAGTTTTCGGGGGTACACATTTCCCCTTTTTTCAGCAAACTCTGGGGGCAAAGGGCCAATGATGTAGGGAGGGTAGTCATATCCTGGGACAAGGCCTGGGTGTAGCTGCCTAACTATGTCTTCCGAGTCTCCCCATCCTTCCTGCGAGGCGGGGGCATGGTGCTTTGCTAAGATGTCCTCCAAATTAATAGCCCTGAGCTCTTCAAAAAATGTCTTATTAAGATTCAACTCGGACATTCCTACATCACCAGAATTAGTCATAGGACAAACGTGAGATTTTATATAAAATGACTAACGTCGCAGGTAAATATTTATTACTTTAGTTTATTATATATATATATAAATATATTTATTCATTTATTTATTTATGTTTTTTTTTTATTTTTTATTTTACAACTTTTGCTCTGATACCACCTTTGTCACGACCCAACCCCAGGGGCTTAGGTCTGGAATCGCAACTTACTAACTAATTCATTCTAATATTAACAAATTAAATAGCAAAGGTGGAGGCAGAATGGTAGAAAGAAAATAATGAAATAGAAAATTTACTTCACTCTACTATTTTGATAAAAGAAAATACATCTATAGGGTTTTTATTATTTTATTATTCAATGACTGACCATCAGGAAAAACAAAAGAGAGAAAAGAAAAGAAAAACAAAAGAACAAATCAGCATCAAATTCTTTTGCAGGTTCCACTACACGAGGTTACGTGTCACGACTCAAACCTGCCCCTAAAAGTTTAGGATATGACCGACCTGAATTAGGCCTCAAATCAAAATCAAAGAATATAATTTATTCAACAAAGGGGCCTAAAGCGAAAACAATTAAATAATACAACGTCCATCGAGCCGTACGTATATGCCAGGATCATTACACAACTTTCCTTAACTAGAGAAGTTCACATGCGCTGTTCAAATATAATTACAATCTAAGGCAGGTATATATACAAATAATTAATAACCCAAAAGTTACATGACCATAAAATGTTCAACAAAGCCACCAAAAACATTACAAAAATGTGGCACTGAACTCCATAAGAAACAAAAAGACTCCACTTGGGCTTAACCAAAAATTTCCACAAAAAGGCGCCTAAAGCTGACCTAGGGCTGCCCTCCAAGCTGACCACTTACAAAACATACATGAATACGGAATAAGCTAGGCTCAGTGAATAATAATAATGTAATAAAGCATATAAACGAGCACGTGTCTTGCAAAACGTAAAACGTGTACGTAACACATGTATGTCCTTTTTATCAATACATTTCAAAACGGCCTTGGGCCCCATCATAATAACAGAACGGCCTCGGGCCGAATATATTATACCATAAATAAGTCTCATCTTATATCCACATTCCATATTTCAATTCTTGTAGCTCATTCATTCGAATAACATAACTTCAGAGAATCGCGCATTAACGTATCAAAATAAATACAAGTGAGTATATCTTTACACTACTATTACTCACAGTGATCCGGTCGTGCAGTAGTCCCTTCTGGCGAATGACCTACATATCTCACACATAAACTGATAAGTAATGCATTCATTTCTTAGCTTCTTGCCTTTCTTTTTCTTTTCTTTTGTTCCCGTTTCATTAACTTTCTATTCATTTTTACGTATTTTAGGGGTATAAAATATATAGATTAACAAGTTCAGAAGGTCAAAAGGGGTGTCAGAAAGCAACAAAATTTTCCCTCTCTTCCCGCACGTACGGAGGTCCCTCATCGCACGTGCGAAGAGGTGTGTCGCACGTGTGGACCTATACGTGCATTTATTTCAGCCAACACTTGCCTCCCTTATTTTCCGCACGTGCGGCTGTGAGCCCCGCACGTGCGGCTGTGCATCCTACACGTGCGGTCCTGGGCTCTGTTTGAGTAGTCTGAAATTCAACAATTTCAGCTTTCCAAAGGTATTTCAAGGCTTTAATTCAAGCAAGTTCCATTTCAAAAACATAATATATAATCATAATACACATGAACCTCAAGCTTAATTAGATCATAGCTCATTTTAATTGTACATACACGACACAAATTGCTATCTTCTTCCACTTTTTCATCTTTTCATGGTTAATCAAAACAACCATAGCTATACGTATACAAACATATACATAAATGAGCTCAAAGCATGTGAACTAAAGATTAGAAGGTAATTTCTCTCAATCTTACTAAAAACAACTCAAAACCCAAGGATCAACCTTTTATTTAACCAAGTCCAAAGATTACATATTCAATTTCATGAAATAAATTCAACCATGGTAGTAACTCATAAACCCTAACTTCTATGGGTTTAAAAACTTCATTCTAAGGCTTGATTCTAATCAATTGAGGAGAGATTTAGAGTATTTGAGTTCACCTTGAGTGAATCCTAGACTTATTCTTCAATTTCCTTCAATCCTCCCATTTAGGTTGAGTTTTCTTCTCTTTCTTTCCTTTCTCTTCTTTTCTCTCTTTCTCTAGGAGATATGACTAAGTGCTAAACTAAGCTCATATATGTATCTCTTATATCTACAAGACTTGAGTTTTGGGGTCTAAATAGTTTAATTAAGACTTATGACCAAATTAAATCAATTTAATTAATTACAAATCAAATTTTTACAAAACTTAATATTATGTTCTAAAAATTATGCTAATCATAACTGTAAAGTCAATTTCGGTTTATGGCGCCTCTAAGGCTTTCAATTTACAGTCCAAAGGTCGTAATTTCAACAGATTTTCTCATAACCGACAGATATGATTTCATAATCATATAAATCACGCATTAAAACATGGAATTTCATGTCAAACACATAAACACACATATAATAACACATCTAATTGTAACAAGTCCGCGGGGGACCTCGCTACAGTTCGGACTCGATTTGTGTCACGGTTCTTAATCTGAACCAAAGAGTCCAAATCCGGCAAATCGTTTTGAGAAAACAGATTTTTTTGAAAGAAGTGCCAAACATGGACTGCTTTGCCAGATACAGAGTCGCCACCTAAATATTTTATTTTTGGGAAATTTAGGAAACCCTGACTCATTGCCTAAGGCCACGTGTCCGTCATCACCAAAGTTGCCTCGGCTCGGGAACTTGGATACGATTGGGGAAGGTCACTTCGTGAGCACCCCCGCTCGCCCGATCAAAGATTGGCCTCTACTAACCATGATATCAAGTTTTGAAAACATTATGCGTTCTTATTCCGGTTATTAGCCTAGATTTACTATGTGATGCGCACAGCATACAAGTATAGACCGGGTCGCCCGAATTGGAACAAAACGTTTCATGTTTGTTTGTTTGAAAATGGTTTGATGGTGCTACCCGCAAGTAGGCTAAGACGTGGATTTGCCACCCTCGGGTGGGCTTAGAAAACATGATTTTGCCACTATCTAGTGGGCTTAAAACTCACAGTTGATGATTTGTTCCAATCCAAATAACCCAACCTTCACCCACAGGCATTCAAGAAGTTATATCACATAAGCACATAGCCTCATGGTAAGCATGCTATTCATGACAGTCACTCACACGCATGCAAGGATGCTAAAGCATAAAAACTCACCGAGTACTCTAAGCCAAAACAGAAACTAATTAGAAATCATGCATGATCCTAACTATACAGAAATGCCTAATGCAACACATGCAAAAATGCAACTATAGCAGGCTCGGCTATTCTAAACATGGCATATGGAATGCTAAAACTAACAAGTACTCAACTTGAAATTGAAATACAAATGCAGTTAGTATGATGCGTCGAGCCCGGTGCATGCAAAACAGATGAATGAATGCAAACATGCTATCATACTGTATGCTAATTGAAACATGCCCTAATCTAACCATCATAAGCTGGTAAATAAAAGGGAAGAAAGACGTGGGATTGGAAGACATACATCACACTCACGCACACTTATTACAACATTGCCCTCGCGCAGAGGGTCCGAATAAATAATATAGTCCTGAATGAATAGTACAGTCCGAATAAATACGAAATCCTAATTAATTTACAAATTAATCTAAGAAAGCATTAAAACTAGCATGCAAGCTAGGGACTGCCTCGACTCCGTTCCGGATGATGAATGATGCATGTTCAGCGCGGAAATCCATCGCGATGCCCCGATTAGCCTCTGTTTGCAATTGTTCTTGGAAAGCGCGCTAAGCTCCGGAAGGCTGCTGATTCTTGATTTGCTGCAACAGAGAGCAGGAAAGGGGCATGGCAATGTATTTTCATATATGTATGCTTGACTACTCTTCAGGGAGTGTAGTCCTTGATCCTCGTGCCACCAATCACGCATCTCGATGCATGATGGCCGAGGAGTCGAATTGCACGACTTAATATGAAATGAATGCACATGAAAACATAACAAGGCCTAGACTCCATCATGGATAATCCGGAGTGTCGACGACTGGGGAATTGAGACACGTTCCGTCACTCGGAGTAGGAAACGTACCTCGTTTCCCGTGCTCGGGTTAACTCCTATCCCAAACACAATGCAATATGCATGACATGCATGAATGCAACTAATATACACCCTAACATGCACAATGCTATGAAATGGCATACACGATGCACGAAGTAACATGACATACACGATGCGCTAACATACAACCTAGCATACACAATGCTATGAAATGAAATGGCATACACAATGCATAATGGACTTACACCAACACAAGTGGACCTCAGCCGCACTCACATAGGAGGCCATAAGATGGAAATGAGACACTCGAGATGCGTGCACGCATGCACGCAAACCGAGGACCGAACCTAAGGCACTAATGCCACTCTACCAAAGCATGGCAAGGCATGGAATATGATATGCAAACAAGCAAATTTCAGCACTAAAACATGATGCTAAACAGCCCCGAAACATGGAAACATGGCACCCGATGCATGAGATGGACCCCGAAACACAAAATTAGGCACACGGAATGACTTATAGCTATGCAAAGCATGCATTATTTGAACATGAAGTGTAAAGACAGAGTCAAGACAGTCCCAAAACATGCATTTTTACAGTTTAGAGTGTGGCCCAAAAGTGCTAGCAAGATGGCTTAAATAGCATGCAAATTTGACCAACAAACATGGTTTACATGGCAAGTGTAAGATGCACATGGAATCTGACCAAACCATCAAAAATCAGTGAATAAATCATATGAAAATAAGCCCAAATAACCACTGATATGCGACCATGACATGCCAAAATGATGAGTTGCTTTAGAGGGCCATACAAGGGATTCTTAAGTACATACAAGATAGACATGTGGCAGCCCCAAACCCACTTTGAAAATCAAATATGGTAGTTCCAAAACTCAACAAATTGACCCTAGAATGTGATTAGGAAGCATGCAAGATGAGGTCGCTTTGAAAGGCCAAAATAGCCATCAAACAAGTCAAGGTGAGAGGGGGTCATCCCCCTCTAATTTGGAAGCTCAAAATAGCAGCCAAGCCATTGGAAATCCACTGGATTCCAGTGGCTAGAGGGCCAAACAAGGCATGCAACAATAGCTAGGACATAAAGCTCAAAATAGGAGGCAACCAAGCATACAAGATAGCATATGACCTCAAAAAAGAATGGAACCTTAATAAAACATGAAGATACTGTCAAAAAAAATGAACACAAATAAGGCTAAACTATTATGCAAAAATGGCCCTAAAAGAGAGAATAGAGGAAAGGGGCAGCAGCTAGTCCCAAATGGCCAAGAGCCCTTCAACAAAGTTGAATAGGGGCTCAAAACATGGCACTTTACAGTTTACAACAAGCCACGAAAATAAACACAAGTAGGCCTAAAATATCATGCAAGAAAAGGGCCTAAAAGAGGGATAAAGAAGCAAGTGGCAGCTTCTGTCCTCAAACAGAGGAGAGCCCTTCAACAATGTTGAATAGGGGCTCAAAATAAGGTATTTCACAGTTTATGACCAAGTCTAGAACAGCTTACAAATAAGCCTAAAATACTATGCAAAAATAGGCCTAAAAGGGGGTTTAAACACAAAGGGTAAGAAGGAAGCCTCAAACAGGGAAAGACCCTTAATGAAACATGAAAAAGAGCTCAAAATAAGACTATTTCCAGTTAGGGTCGGAGCCCAAAAATGCTAGCAAGTATGACTTAGATATAGAGCAAAAGAAGGCAAGAAAAGAGGAGAAGAAGACTTACCCTTGTAGACCAATGGACCAGCAGCTTTTGGACCAAGTTTGGGAGCTCTTCACCTCTGGAAAACAGCCTCAAAGTGTTGGAAAGGAGGATGGAGAGGTGGTGCTATGTGGTGGTGTAGAAATGGTCCAAGAACAAAAGGGTTTTGATGCTTGGAATAGAGAGGGAGAGGGATTGAATGCAAGAGGCTTAGAACCAATTTTTGTAACCCTTAAAACTAAAGGGGAGGGGCTGGTTATATAGGCCAAGGAGTGGAAAAAAGGGGGGGAGATTCAAATTTAAGTTTCCCCCCCAAAAGTTCCCCCCCTCGGACACAGAATCTGGGGGGGAAAGGAGGTCACAGCTGGAAGGAACAGGGTGCAAGGATCATGGCCGGCCATGTATTGAGGCTCCAGGTGGCCGGCCGGCCACCTCCCTTGGCCGGCCGGCCAAGGTCAAAAGGGTCAATGAAAATTAGCTGGCCGGCCACCCATATTGGTGGCCTCCCATGTGTGCACAACACAACCATGTGGTTGAAACCCTGAAAAAGTGAACCAGGAGAGAGAAAACCCCACTTTTTAGAGGGGTTCAAAAGGGTCAAGATGAATTGATGGCCGGCCATGACATATTGGTGGCCTCCCAGGTGTGTAC
Organism: Camellia japonica; assembly: GCA_030407325.1. Classification (NCBI taxonomy): domain Eukaryota; kingdom Viridiplantae; phylum Streptophyta; class Magnoliopsida; order Ericales; family Theaceae; genus Camellia; species Camellia japonica. Next base: position 11,953,257 of record JAPPVO010000032.1, on the reverse strand, counting down.
AACACAAATATGTGGTTGAGGGCCAAAGAAAGTGGCCCGGGAGTGGTCAACACTAGCTTTCTAGCGAGAAAAATGGGCGACGGAGGGCGATGAAGGAATAAAACTGGTCCTCAGAACAATTGCTGGCCTCCCACCCTTCTACGACCTTCCTAACAATGAAACAGAGGTCCCTGCCAAAAATGAGCTCAAACCGATGCAAATCGAAGGTTCGGGGGCCAAAACGCGCGGCCCGGGGCCCCGAAAACTGACTGTTAAGCACCGGAGGTGGTGTTCGACCACGAAGTTGGTCTCTCGGACCATAGTGTCCCTTAAAAGGGAGGAAATAAGATGTATGCCAAAAACCGGAGCAAACGGAGGTAGTTAAGTGGTCCCGAACCGAGGCACACGGCCGACGGCTCCGAAAACCGGGAACCGGGCTCCGAAATGGGAAAAATAGCCTACGACCACGAAACGTAGCCTACGGCCACTGAGAGATGATCTACGAGACCTCTCCCTCCCTTCAGGAAGAGAAAACAGAGAAAACAAAGCCTGGTTCGCAAACCGAGGCAAAGCACAGAAAAGCCCGGAAGTCCGGAGGCAAGGCTCGCAGCCGAGACTCTGAGACTTTTGAACGAGCATGATATGCAGCATCACCAAGTACTCAATCGGTGACGTCTGAGTCTTAAGGTCGGTCAAAAATGGGGTGTCTACACTAATGAGAGAGTTAAGTATATGAAAAGGTCGGGTTATTACACTCTTCCTCCTTTAAAGAAGTTTGGTTCCTCAAACTTATTTTGCCTCAAGTTAAGAATAACTCCGGATACCATTGTTTCATTTCCTCTTCTCTTTCCCAAATGGCTTCCTTCCCGTAGTGTTCTTGCCATTCAACTTTTACCATCGGAATTGTTTTGTTTCACAATTGCTTCACTTGACGATCTAGAATTTGAATTGGTTTCTCCTCATAAATCAAATTGTCATCCAAAGTAAGTTCATGGTAATTTATAATATGAAACGAATCTTGGAGGCAACCCTGTAACATGGATACATGAAAGACGTTATGTACTTGTCCCATACTCGATGGAAGAGCAATACAATAAGCTACCGGACCCACTATTTCCAGAATTTGAAACGGACCTACATACCGGGGTGCTAATTTACCCTTCTTGCCAAATCTTGTGTGTCCTTTCATCGGAGTGACTTTCACAAAATCATAATTGCCTTCCTCAAATTCCAGATCCCTTCGTCAATGATTTGCATAACTCTTTTGCCTGCTTTGAGCAGTGTTCAATCTTTCCCGAATGACTTTGATTTTCTCCGTCGTCATTTGTACAATTTCAAGCCCAAACAATGATCTATCACCAACTTCAGCCCGACACACTGGGGAGTGGCATTTTCTTCTACACAAAACTTCATATGGTGCCTTCTCTATGCTTGAGTAAAAACTATTGTTGTATGCAAACTCTGCCAATGGTAGGTATGTTTCCCAACACCTTTGGAAATCCAAGGCACACATCCGAAGCATATTCTCCAACGTTTGTATTGTTCTCTCTGATTGGCCATCTGTTTGAGGGTGGAATGTCGTACTGAATTTCAACTTTGTTCCCATGGCATTCTGTAAACTCTGCCAAAATCGAGATACAAATTTCGGATCTCTATCGGATACAATTGAAATCGGGGACACCATGTAGCTGGATAATTTCATTCATATATACAATAGCAAGTTTATCCGCATTATATTAAGTTTTCACAGACAAAAAATGGGCAAATTTAGTTAATCTATCAACAATAACCCATATGGAATTCATACCTTGGGGTGTTCGGGGCAAACCTATAATAAAATCCATCATTAGATGTTCCCACTTCCACTCCGGAATTGGGAGAGGTTGAAGTAGACTCGCCGATTTTTGGTGCTCCGCTTTTACTTGTTGACATTGCAAACATTTCGAAAAAAATTCTGCAATTTCTTTCTTCATGCTTGGCCACCAAAAATTTTGCTTCAAATCTTGGTACATTTTTGTATTACTGGGATGTAGGGAAAATTTACACATATGTGCTTCCTCCATAACTCTTCTCTTGATTTCTGAAACATTTGGGACACATAATTTGTCTTTAAACTTCAACACCGAATTTTCAAGACTGAACCCAGGCCTTGGCTTTGTTTCCATCTCGATACAAATTTTTTTTAAAAACTCATCTTCCACTTGCCATTGCTTGATTTCTTCAATAAGAGCCAGTTGTACTGATATTGCTGCTAATACCGCGTCTTGACCATGTAACACAAGTTCTATATCTATTCTTTCCAAATCAAGTAACAACTTTTGCTGTCCAGTGAGCAAACTTGCCAAAGTCCCTATACCTTTCCGGCTAAGAGCATCCACAACTGTATTAGCTTTGCCGGGGTGGTAATGGATTTGTAGGTCGTAATCTTTGATAAGCTCTAACCACCGTTTTTGTCTCATATTTAACTCCTTTTGGGTAAAGAAATACTTTAAGCTCTTATGGTCCGTGTAAACCTCACATGTCGTACCATACAAATAGTGACGCCATATTTTCAGAGCAAAGACCACTACAGCTAGCTCCAAGTCGTGTGTAGGATAATTCTTTTCATGCGGCTTGAGTTAGTGAGAAGCATATGCGATGACCCTTCCATGCTACATGAGTACACAACCCAACCCTTTGTAAGAAGCGTCGCTGTAAATTATAAACCCCTCGGTACCAGATGGTAAGGCAAGAACTGGTGTTGTAGTTAACCTTATCTTCAACTCCTGAAAGGCAACTTCCCTTTGTTCTGTCTACTCAAATGTAACCCCTTTTTGGGTCAGTTGGGTGAGCGGTGTTACAATCTTGGAAAAGTTTTGTACAAATCTCTGGTAATACCCTGCTAAGCCCAAGAAACTACGCAACTCTGTTACATTTGCAAGAGTTGGCCAATTCACAATGGCTTCTATCTTGTGTGGGTCAACAGAAACACCTTCTTTATTAATTACGTGCCCCAAAAACACTACTTCATGTAGCCAAAACTTGCACTTCTTCAATTTCGCATATAACCTCTTATCTCGAAGTGTCTGCAAAATTATCCGTAAATGGTTCTCATGTGCTTCCGTGTTTGTCGAATAGATGAGAATGTCATCAATAAACACAACTACGAAGCCATCCAGGTACGGTTGAAAAACACGGTTCATTAAATCCATGAAGGCCGCTGATGCATTAGTAACCCCAAATGGCATAACCAGAAATTTATAATGCCCGTATCGGGTGCAGAAAGTAGTCTTTTCAATGTCTTCGGCTTTCACCTTTAATTGATGGTATCCAGATCGTAAATTTATTTTTGAAAAGACTTGTGCACCTTGAAGTTGATCGAATAGATCATCGATCCTAGGCAAGGGATACTTGTTCTTTACAATTACCTTACTGAGCTCTCGGTAGTTAACACATAACCGGAGTGTCCCATTTTTCTTCTTAACAAAAAGAACTAGTGCGCCCCAAGGAGAAGTTCTCGGATGAATGAATCCTTTATCAAGCAAGTCTTGCAGTTGTATTTTCAACTCTTTCATTTCCACCGGTGACATTCTATAAGGGGCTTTTGAAATTGGTTGGGATCCCGGTACTATATCAATCACAACTTCAATCTCACGGTCCACTAACTCTCCTGGCAACTCCTCTGGAAAAATGTCCGGAAATCCAAGTACCACTAGAATGTTATCAACACACACATCTGCTGGTTGTCCATTCAAAATACTACATAAATAACCTCGGCAACCCTTTTGTAATAGCTCATACGCTTTCATGGCGGAGATTAAGTACGGCGATGGAATCACTCCATATCCCATAATCATAAATTCGGATTGCCCCGGGGGTCGAAATGTGACTTGTTTAGACATATACTTAATAGTCACATGGTATTTACTTAGCCAATCTATTCCTAAAATTATATCAAAATAAGCCATGTCAAGCAGCAACAAATTAGCAGATAACTAAACATCCCCAATAACGATCTCACAAGTAGGATAAATGAATGTACACAACATGGAGCCCCCCCGATGGTGAAAAAACACATAGCACATAATGTAACGATTCCTTAGGTCTATTCAATTTACTAGCAAAGGTTTTCGACACAAAAGAATGGGTAGAACCTGAATCATATAATATATGAGCAAAGTGACCATCGATAGGAAATGTACCTGACACCATAGCCTTAGTATTCTGCATATCACTGGGAATAAGAGCAAATACTCTTCCCTGCCTAGCATTGTCTCTGGTATTAGTGGATTTTGCAGCAGTCTTTTTAGTTGGAGCTGGAGTTGAACCAGCTAAACTTGTAGTAGTTCTATCCCCATTTTGCCGATCCCTCTGAAGGTAATCTCTTGCTAAGTGTCTCGTCTTTCCACACTTAAAGCAAGCCCTAGTTACCTGATAACAAGTCCCGTGGTGCCTCTTCCCACAATCTGGACAAGTTGGTGCTGATTCACGAGTAGAGGCGGAAGTACTAGAAGTTCCCAAGTTCAGCTTCTCGTACTGTGACACTACTGATCCCCTTGGTGCTTGCACATTCTGTCTCTTCCCCCTCCACTCAGAAACCCGATTTTGAGCAACTATATTACCTTCAGCCACTATCGCCCTTTCCAACACATCAACATAAGTAGGCAATTTCAACACATTAATCTTATCCAGAATCGAGTTCCGGAGTCCTCATTCGAACTTTCTTGCTTTCTTGTAGTCCGTATCCACCATGTGTGGCGCGTAACGGGCTAACTTCGAAAATTATGCTTCATACTTTGCCACCGTCTTGTTTCCTTGCCTCAACATCTTAAATTCTATCACCTTCTTATCTCGCATTCACTGTGGGAAATACTTATCATAAAATAGCTCCAAAAATTGAGCCCAAGTCAAACCTTGATGTTCATTTCGAGTGAGCATCCACCACCTCTGTGCTTTGTCTTCAAGGGTAAAAGCTGCAAGATGTACCTTATGTGCTTCTGTTCACGGAAAGACCTCAAATAACTTCTTTATACCCAATACCCACGCCTCAACTTTCATTGGCTCAATGCCCTCCTTGAACGATGGCGGCTTCATCTTCTTAAATTTTTTTGTCAGTGCAATGGTTTGGTCCTCAGCTTGATGGTCTTGCACCACTGGTGGTGGTACAGGCACTGACAGTGATGGTTGCTGCTGTTATTGTTCCTGTTGTTGTCTCATAGTTTTTGCCATGTCTGCAATCATCCTTTCCAACCGATCCAGTCGTGCGGGGGTAGAGTCTTCCATATCATCCATTCTTGTCCTCATCATGATCTACATATCAAAGGATTTTAATACACACAAGAAGAGACACAAGTGTATATAGGCAATGACCATTAGTTATCTTTCATACAATATTCACAACGTAGAAAACATTATGCATGCAACCTAAGTCTTTTCTAGACTTCGTATAGCCCAATGGACACGTATGTGAGATATTTACTCGTGCTTTGATACCAACTGTCATGACCCAAACCTGCCTCTAAAAGTTTAAGACATGACCAGCTTAAATTAGGCCTCAAATCAAAATCAAAGAATATAATTTATTCAACAAAGGGACCTAAAGCGAAATCAATTAAATAGTACAATGTCCATCGAGCCATGCGTATATGCCAAGATCATTACATAACTTCCCTGAACCGGAGAAGTTCACATGCACAGTTTAGATATAATTACAGTCCAAGGCAAGTATATGTACAAATAGTTAATAACCCAAAAGTTACATAACCATAAAATGTTCAACAAAGCTACCAAAAGCATTACAAAAATTTAGCACTGAACTCCATAAGAAACAAAAAGACTCCACTTGGGCTTAACCAAAAATTTCCACAAAAAGGCGCCTGAAGCTGACCTAAGGCTAGCGTCTAAGCTGACCACTTATAAAACATACATGAATATGGAATGAGTTAGGCTTAGTGAATAATAATAATGTAATAAAGCATACAAACGAGCATGTGTCTTGTAAAACGTAAAATGTGTACGTAACACATGTATGTCCTTTTTATCAATACATTTCAAAACGGCGTCGGGTTCCATTATAATAACAGAACGGCCTCGGGCCCAATCATAATAATAGAACGGCCTCGAGCCCAATAATAATAGAACGGTCTCGGGCCTAATATATTATACCATAAATAAGTCTCATCTCATATCCACATTCCATATTTCAATTCTTGTAGCTCATTCATTCGAATAACATAACTTCAGAAAATCGTGCATTAATGTATCAAAATAAATACAAGTGAGTATATCTTTACACTATTATTACTCATAGTGATCCGATCGTGCAGTAGTCCCTTTTGGCGAATGACCTACACATCCCACACATAAACTGATAAGTAATGCATTCTTTTCTTAGCTTCTTGCCTTTCTTTTTGTTTTCTTTTTTTCTCGTTTCGTTAACTTTCTATTCATTTTTACGTATTTTAGGGGTATAAAATATACAGATTAACAAGTTCAGAAGGTCAAAAGGGTTGTCAGAAAGCAACAGAATTTTCCCTCTCTTCCCGCACGTGCGAAGGTCCCTCACCGCACATGTGAAGAGGTGTGCGGCCCCGCACATGCATTTATTTCAGAAGCCAACACTTGCCTCCTTTGTTTTCCGCATGTGCGGATGTGAGCCCTGCACGTGCGGCTGTGCATCTCGCACATGCAGCCATGAGCCCCACACGTGCGGTCCTGGGCTCTGTTTGAGCAGTCCGAAATTCAATAATTTCAACTTTCCAAAGGTATTTCAAGGCTCTAATTTAAGCAAGTTCCATTTCAAAAACATAATATATAATCATAATACATATGAATCTCAAGCTTAATTAGATCAGAGCTCATTTTAATTGTACATACACGACACAAATTTGTACATTCTTCCACTTTTTCATCTTTTCATGGTTAATCAAAACAACCATAGCTATACGTATACAAACATATACATAAATGAGCTCAAAGCATGTGAACTAAAGATTATAAGGTAATTTCTCTCAACCTTACTGAAAACAACTCAAAACCCAAGGATCAACTTTTTATTTAACCAAATCCAAAGATTACATATTCAATTTCATGAAATAAATTCAACCATGATAGTAACTCATAAACCTTCACTTCTATGGGTTTAAAAACTTCATTTTAAGGCTTGATTCTAATCAATTGAGGAGAGGTTTAAAGTATTTGAGTTCACCTTAAGCCAATCCTTGACTTATTGTTCAATTTCTTTCAATCCTCCCACTTAGGTTGAGTTTTCTTCTCTTTCTTTCCTTTCTCTTCTTTTCTCTCTTTCTCTAGGAGATATGACTAAGTGCTAACCTAAGCTCATATATGTATCTCTTATATCTACAAGACTTGAGTTTTGGGGTCCAAATAGTTTAATTAAGACTTCTGACCAAATTAAATCAATTTAATTCATAACGAATCAAATTTTTACAAAACTTCATATTATGTTCTAAAAATCATGCTAATCATAACTGTAAAGTCAATTTCGGTTTATCGTGCCTCTAAGGCTTTCAATTTACGTCCAAAGGTCGTAATTTCAATAGATTTTCTCAAAACCGACAGATATGATTTCATAATCATATAAATCACACATTAAAACATGGAATTTCATGTCAAACACATAAACACACATATAATCACAAATGAATGAGAGAGTTAAGTATATGAGAGGTTCAGGTTATTACATTACAGGCCTTCTTTACATCTCATCACCTGAAAGGGTAACAACTATAAGCACATAGTAAAGTGAAAAATATTATGCCAAGAGTATAGGGGACACAAAATAACCATGGATAGTTATTTAAGCTAAAACAATAACTTAACTTAATTTGAATAAATAAATTATTTAAAGTGGCAGAAACTGATATACAGAAATTATGTAAATAAATAACCATAACCACGGTACAAAACAGAACAGAATAGAGGTTACTGAAGTGATAATCAGAACAGAGGTCGATGGATCCATGACAAACAGATGGTTACAAGGTAACCAATCAGAAGCCAATGGTTTATTTAAATTCTCCAAGGCATGAGACTCTTGTGGTGGTACTTACAGAAAATAATTGGTTATAAAATCATTGTCAAATAATTTCTAAAATTTAAACAAACATATCCATGAGTTTCAATTTAAACAAATAGAATTCAGAAATATTCAACGTAATTGAAATATTAATATAATTTATAAAAAATGAATTGTTTCAAATAAATTATGGTAACTCAAACCATGCATAAAATATATTATGGTAACTCAAGGTATAATATAACTCACCTTAATATAGATTTCTTCTACTTTTATGAGCCTTTTCACCTCTGCCTATTTTACTTTACCGCTCTCCTTACTATCATTGTTATTATTTTTTTTCCCTTTGCTCTCAAGTTGTGAGCTTGGGCTCCTATTTATATCAAGTTTCCTACTGTAGCTGTTTCAATTACCCTATTGATAGATCTCCTACGTTGCTTGGGTAAATACCACGTTGTATGCTTGTAGCAATGCCACCTCATTTTCCTCAGCAGATTCATTGATTTGTGGATATCTCAAAAGAGACAACTCATGCAACATTTTAGGCCTTATTACCTTATGACCCATAAATTAACATAATTACATATTTCGTCTTCTTTTTTTTTTTCAACACATAAGTATTCCTTGTTTAAAATTAATTACATTTGAGCACATACAATTAAATATATTATTATTTTTTTTTTTTTTAAGGTTTCACAATATTACAATAAAAAATCAATAGTTTTTTGTTTGTTTATTCATAGATCTAAAAGTAAAATTTGACTCTGGTTCGTTCATTTAGTATGTACTCTGTTTTTATAATAGTAAAATTTTACTTTGGTTAACAATATGATGATCTGCTTAGCGACAGTAAAATTTTACTTTGAATCATAGTAAATTTTACTCTGATTCAGAGTAAAATTTTACTCTTTTTTTTTATTACAGAGTAAAATTTTACTCTGAAACAAGCTATTAGGATGACTTTATAGGAGAGTGTTGTATCATGAACTAGAGTAAAATTTTACTGTTGGACTAATAGAGCATCATGAGAAGAAGAAAGAGAGATAGAGAGACAGAGTTTGAAAATGTAGAATCAAGAAAAGAAAAAGAAGAGGAAGAAGAAGAAGAAGAGATATAGCATAAATGGTGAATGACACACACATACAAATAGAGAAAGAGATCACAAACTATTAGAACTAAAGAGAGAAAGAGAGAGAGAGTGAAGGATCTTATATTTGAGGTTTGCAAACTGTCGTAAATCGTCATTTTCGAGCGACGATAACTATGAATAATCTCAAATCTGAAGTTGTAGATGTGACAAGTGACGGTGGCGATGAAGATGATAGAGAAAGAATTTCATGGTGAACAGCAGTGGCACTCGGTAGAGAGCGACCATGGCGTCAATGAAGAGCAATAGTAATAAGAGCGAGACAAAGAGAAGAAAAATTGAGATGAGAGATAGTGATTGTAATTTGATATACATACATATATATATATATATATATACGAGGGTATTATAGTAAAAAGAAATAAGTTTGAAAATAAAGCGGTGCTATTAGCACCCTATAAATTATTTAGGACCTCCCATTTTTTTGGACCCCCACTTATAAATTTTGAAACGCTTAAGATTTCTTTTTTCCCTTTAAATAATATCAAAATTATCCTTAAACATTCCACCCATTGAATGCACATCCCCCACACCCCACACCCCCCCAAAAAACCTCCCTTCCAAAAAACCCTAAAAAAATCACTAAGAATAATAAAAGTCTCATTATTTTCAAAACCCATGAAAAAGAAGAATACTGTCTCTATCGGTTTAACCAACTTCCCATCTGATATTTTTCATTGTTCTCAAATCCAAGCTCTTGATTTGAGCCACAATAATCTTTCAGGGGATGTTCTAATACAAAACTTGTCCATGGTTGTCACCAACCTTACTTATCTTAACCTATTATACAATCACTCCTCGGAGATTAAAATATTTGATTCCTAGTTCTTAAAACGGTTCAGTTCTTCGAGTTTTCTTCATTCTAGACTCATTCTATATCACAAAAAGTTCAAAATCAATGTTCGGTTACCGATTTCAGAACAAATAAACAATGTTCAGGCCTATGTTCCTGAATTTCGGTCATATGTTTGGGTGTTCAGTCCCGAAAAAATGACAAACATATTTTATTATTTTTACCATTTTTTTCAAGAAACTTACCCTTACAAGGTCAATCTCCTCTGAGCTAAGAACAACATTAAAATTATGAACCTCCTCTAAGTTTTTATTGTTGTACTCTTCTCGTCTTATGGAGTTGTGGTTACCAGAAAAATTTCCACTCATTGTCATAGCTGAAAAAGTGTAAGTAATCAAATTGTTGCCATCGTTAACACCTTAATATTGTCGCCAAAGAGTTTTCAAGGTTTTGAGGGTGAATATGTTTTGAAGATGGGATTTGGAAAAGATGGATGGGTGGTGATGGAGGTGGGTGCTCTCATAAACCTTAATTCATGATGTAGTGGGTGTGTAGGTTTAATTGTGAGATGGGGTGTCTTAAAATTAATAATGTCCTTTGTAGTAATTTTATTTGAAGTTATTATTGTAATAAGAAAAAAGCTAAAAATTGGGATGTCCAAAATAATTTATAAGGTGCTAATAGCAACACTCTTTAAAATATTAAGGGGTTTTAAAATGATCTATATAATTTTTGTCCTTTTGAAGGACATGTTAGACACTGAAGGATCTATCACCAAATCCCCTTAGATTTTAAGGATGCTAATAGGTTCAACCGATCTGTCAAAATCAATTGACTCGATCTAATTCACCAATTTTAAAGCGGTTTTGATAATATGGACAGATAGGGGTGTTCGTGGTTCGGTTTTGGATGTTTTGCGAATCGGTTTGGACCCGCCCGCATATATGCGGTTTGGGGAAAATTCACCCCGCAACCGTTCATAGTGCGGATTGCGGTTTGTGCGGATAGGGTTTGCAGATGTGCAGGCGATTGCTGGCGTTTTGCGGATTGGACTTTTTTCAATTTTCAGATTCAATTTCAATTTCCAAATTCAATATAAAATAAGATTGATTTCAATTTCAAAAGTAATTAACAGATTTAATTTTCCCTCCATGAAGAAGTAGATTCAATTTCCTACAATGTTCACAGAGCAAACAAAAACAATGTTCTCTACCACATTTCTTTTTGTATCATGAAATTAGGATTTGGTGTGTTGGCCCAAAATATATAGGATATGATGATTGAAATCAACGGTTTAGGTTTTTTTTTATATAAATAAAAAAAAAATCTAAGTGCAGGCGGGTTCTTGTAGGTGCGGGTTAAACCCGCAACCCCGTCCACAATCCACAATTATGGTATATTCCAAACCACATCCACCTGTATTATGTCTGGGAAACCGCCCATTTGTATGCGGATTGGTTCGGGTTGGTGAGTTATGTGGTTCGGATAATCCTATGCCCAATCCTATGGGCAGATAGATGCAGATAGAGATTTTTTAAATCAATCTATGATCGGATGGATGACGGATGCGATGCCATCCGACCCAACCTAATCTAACAACTCTCCTTAAAAAATGATGTTATGTTTTTATGTTTCATATATTAAGAAAAGATATTTTATTTAGTAATAATATTTACGTATTTATGAAATATAAAAATTTTGACTTTTATTTTAATTATAAAAAATTAAAAATTTTAAACTCAAACAAGACTCAAAATATTAAAAAATTACTCTAAAATAATTTAAAAAGAAAACATGAAATAATAAAACCTTAATCGTTAAATCAATACGTATCCAACCATCAACTCAAATGATTTATTCAATTTACATTTGCTAACTATACAGATGAATATTGATTTATTTTTTTAATTCATATAGCTTAGCCTCGTTTACGAATATATTATTTTAATAATTTTTTAATTTTTTATAAAAGATATATATATATATATATAATATAGATTGCGTTTGATAGAGTTTTGTAAATATAATTTGAGAGTATGAATTTTATTTTGAGTTTGTGAGTTGTGGAATTATGATTTGAGCGTAGAAAATTTGTTTGGTTATGATTTTTGAATAGAGTATTAAATTGAGTTTTGAAAGTTTGATTTGACATGTGAAGTAAGAAAATTTGTTTGATTATGAGTTTTGGAAAAAGTTTTCAAAACTTAATTCAAATTGTTATAACTCATAACAAAACACACTACTTTCACACTATTGAAAATTCTGATCAACACTCATAACTAAACTTTTTTTAAAATTCAATTAAATTTTTTTATTATTAACAGAAAATAACATTAATCAATTTTTTAATTGAAAATACTACAAAGGAAATAATTTTTTTCAAAATAAATATTCAAAAATTTAAATCATAAATATTTAAATAATTTAAATAATCTAAAAAATTTAATAAGTAAAAAATTAAAATAAATATTCAAAAAATTCAAATTGTAAAAATTTAAATAATTTAAATATTCAAAAAATTTAAATAATTTAAAATGTTAATATTTTAAATTTAAAAACAACTCTACACTCAAATCGTAACCAAACACATAAAACAAAACTCAATTAAGAAATTATTTTTAAAACTCATAACCAAACACAAAACTCGAAACTCCATACTACTTTCACAGCTCTACACTTAAATCGTAACTAAATACATAACAAAAAAATTAAAATATTTAAAAATATTTTTATAAAATAGAGTTTGAATTTATTTTTATAAAATATTTTTAAATTAAAAAAATTTAAATCGTAATATTTTGAAATTAAAATATTTAAAAATATTCAAAAAATTTAAAATTTTAAAAAATGTAACATGTTTAAATATTAAAATATTTAAAATCTTAACAAAATTAAAATATTTTTAAAATATTTAAATATTTAAAATATTTAAAAAACTAAAATATTGATTTGAATTGAGTTTTGAAAAAAAATTTGAATTATGTGTTTTGTTATGAGTTTTGAAAAGTAATGATTATATGTTTTGAATTGAGTTTTGAGAAATGGGTGTAGAATTATGATTTGAAAGCTTAAAATAAACAATACACTCAAATCAATGGGTGAAACTATAATTTGAGAGGCTTACTAAACGGAGCCATAATAACTTACAGTAATTTTTTAATTTTTTTAATTTTTTTTGACTGAAATATGTAATTGTGAAAGGAGGTCTTAATTTTCAACAAATGACGACCACCCCTTAACGACACGACATCGTTATACCAAAATAAAAAATGTATTTACGAAACTGAGCTCTATCATCATCTCCAATCCTAGCGAAGAGTTGAGAAATCGCATCTCACGCAATGCTCAGAGCTTTCAGAGACCGTTCAATCACTTCCCGTGTAGCTTCAAATTACAGACTTGTAAGTTCTTTGGCTTCTTCTTCTTCTTCTAAATCATTATCACGATTTTACTCATACTATAACATACTTGTTTTTTCGTGATATAGATGTTCGTTTCTTTGATAGGGTTTGTATGTATTTCGATTCTTTGTATTTGAGCTCGTTCAATGTTTTTTTCTCAATAAATTTTGGTTGTTTATTGTGGATGCGATTTGGAGAGAGATTTGAAAAAGGAAACGGAAAAAAGTACGTGAAAATATAGGAATATTTTATTTACATGTCAGCTATCTTCCTTTTTTTTTTTTTCACTTTTCAAATTCTTCGCAAATCACCTAACTAAACACAGCATAAATTGTTTTTATTGGAGGATACTTGTGTTTTTGGAAGATGCAAGATGAATTATTCATCATGAGAAATCAATTTCTTGGGATCAAAGTTTAGTTTTTGCTATTTTTCGATAAATACTAATTTATGTTGCTTAGTTTTGAATTCAGATGCTAAATGCAATGGTAAGAAGTAACCAAGAGTACATGTTGATAGCTTAGTGTGTTTACCATTTTAGCTGCCAGTATTGGTACTGATGAAATTGCTTTTATCCCCTTTTTTGCTAAAAAGAAAAAGAAAAAAAATAAAAAGGAAAAGGGTTTGAATTTGCCGCAATAATTGTTAGTTTTTGAAACAATTAATTTTCGGTTTTCATTGTACTACTACAATCACAGTTGCAAAACTTACCACCACTCTTGCTCACTCTGCCACTTGCACAATCACACCACCACTTACTCAAATTGGCACTGGTGCTAAGACTGCTACTGTCAATATCACACAAACTCTTGTACCATTATTGCCATCCCCATTGCTTGGTTTTCTCCTGCATATTGCAAACTTTCTTAATGCCACCACCACACACCTCCATTCACACATCACTGCTGCTATCATTGTATCAGTTACCCACAAATTAATTGCGGCACTATTGTCTTTGCTATCACCAAATCACGCGTCTTGATTCAGTAAATTGGTATTTTCAGTGGGTACTGTACGAAACTTACCCTTTTTTACTTTAGTTTTGAACTTTACAGCAACTAGAAAGTGAATAAGCAGATTATTTGTTCTTTTATCAAACGTACTTTCTAAATGCATAACCTATGGTGCCTTTCAAGGGCTACAATTGTTTTTTAAAGCTCCTCAAAGACGTAATTGTGCACTTGTATTAAAAGACTCAAATCTAGTATCTGCTTTGACATATTCATGTTTGTCTCTTTCTTTGCTTTTCAGTACTTGAATGCATTTTCTCACATGGTTATAATTTGTAATGTTATGCTTCTTAAATAGCTTAGCACATTGGTTTTAGCCGAACATGAAGGTGGTTCTATCAACGCCCCATCTGTGAGTGCAGTAGAGGCTGCAAAATCTCTAAGTGATGACAATTCTGTTTCTATTCTACTCGCTGGATCAGGTCCGTCTCTTCGAGAAGCTGCTGAACATGCTGCCTCATGTCACCCTTACATTTCTCAGGTAGTTCATATCCATTCTATTAGTTTATTATTCTAATGGGGACTACGGATTTATTGTACAGTGTTACTCACTCTTGGCTTCATTTCATTTGGTCAATGGTTTATATATTGTTTTTGGCTAGACAATTTGAACTTCTCCAAGAGCTAAACATTGTTGGGGAAAAAAAAGCTTCTTTTCTTGTTGAAATGCAGTGAATTCAACATCTCCATGATATGTTGTCATCAATTATTTTGGTCCCAATCAAATTAGAAAACCAGATTATGAAGCTCTCAATATTATCTTAAATTCTGTTCTGTCAAGAAAGAGCAACAAAATTCGGCCTGGAAGATAGATTATGCAACCCTGATTTTTTTTAAATGTTTATTTTCTAGGTGCTTATGGCTGATTCAGATAAACTTACATATCCTTTGGCAGAACCGTGGGCTAGATTAGTTCATTTGGTCCAGCAGAAAGGCAGCTACTCTCACATAGTTACTGCGTCGGGTTCTTTCGGGAAAAACATACTACCACGTGCAGCTGCCCTTCTGGATGTTTCTCCAATTACTGATGTCATTGAAATTTCTGGATCCCATAAATTTGTCAGGTAATTTATTTTGTTGCTTACCATTGTGAAATATTCTCTTTCATGGCATGCCAGGGATGGCTTCTCTCCCTTGCACATAATTTGAACCACATCATAATCAATAGCTGCTAAAAAATTTAAATTATGTATTCCCTCCATGAAGACATCAATTCGATAATTCCATACGTACAGAATTATAATTATTGTAAGGAAATACAACTTGGATCACATCAAACTCATAGCCTCTTGTTTGGACCCAAGCAAGGGGCGGTGTAAGAGATTTCCTGTACCTTTTGCTTAGGCTTGGGGTCACACTTACTAAGATAAGAGGACTTTCTTTGCTTTAATTGAAAGGTTTTCTTTTTATATGGCAGGCCAATTTATGCTGGGAATGCTCTTTGCACTGTTCGATATACTGGTTCCGACCCTTGTATGTTGACAATTAGGTCCACATCTTTTCCAGTGGCCCCAATATCAGACAATGCAAGATCTGATGCAGTGCCAATTTCACAGGTTGACCTCTCAACCTTTGGTGAAGGTCTGTTTATTATTTTCTGATCCATATATGTTTTAGTCTTTAGACTTTGCCCTGCATTAGATTTTCTGAACAAAAAAAGGAAAAAAAAAAAATGTGTAGGGTTGTTCTTGCATATAATTATATGGTCCTTCCTGAATATTTAGGTCCCTATAGGATTAACAATATTTTGGATATTTGCTGATTGGAATGATTTGGTTAGTCATAGCCTATTAAAAAAGCTACTACATGTCATAACAGTGAACTTTTTTATTCTATTTGCAGATGCAATTGGTAAATCTAGATGTTTAAAGCTTAGTTCTCAGAATTCAGAGCGCCCAGATCTTGGAAATGCACGTGTAGTGATCACTGGGGGGCGGGCATTGAAAAGCGCTGAGAATTTTAAAATGATAGAGAAGCTTGCTGAGAAACTTGGTGCTGCAGGTTTTTCTCTATAATATTATGTCCCTAGATTTCTTAATTTTCTCCTTTTTTTTTCATTGATAATTTTTTGTTTTCTAGGAAAGTTATCCCCAATTGTTGACATATTTTCAACTCTTTTTTTTTTTGAAACTCTAAATACTATCGTGACTCACGATAATTTTCATTCAGGATGCTCTAGCACGGTTTTAATTTCTTAACCTTCCTTCTTTTGTGTCACTACTACATTTTGTTTTTGTATTGTAGTTATAGTATTATATAATTTTGACTAATTCCTATCCTTTTCACAGTTGGGGCCACTCGTGCGGCTGTTGATGCAGGATTTGTTCCTAATGACCTCCAGGTAACAACTATTATGGTTTTTTTTTTCCTAAATTTAAATGATTCATATGACTTTGGTATTACTCCACAATATTCTTTTCATATAATTTTTTCCCTGAATTTTTCATTCCTAGCCTCTTTTCAAGAATCTATTAAACATCATTCATCCAAACTAGAGAACAAGAAATGCCGCAATCTTATCAGAAAATCATAATCTGAATTTTTTTTGTTAATATTACAGTTATGAAAGAGCTCTGTAAGTTTTGTTCACCAAAATGGATGCCTTTTAGCTGGTTTTTGTGCTTGAACTTGTAAGCTGGAGTCCTAATTTGTCAAGAAAAGGTAGAATCCCCCATCGACATTATTGAAATTAAACAACTTGGATCTCTAAATGTAGATAATGCATCTGAATGGCATTTAGCTGATTCTAATCTAATGAATGGGTCGCTCAGAATTAGTCTACATATATATATTTAGAGTTATTCTATTTTCCTATGCAGGTCTCTCTCATATATCGTCCTCTCTCTTTCTTCTTCTTCTTTTATTTATTTATTTATTTGTGGTCAGGTTGGCCAAACTGGAAAGATTGTTGCCCCAGAATTGTATATGGCTTTTGGTGTTTCTGGAGCCATTCAACACTTGGCAGGCATGAGAGATTCTAAGGTCATTGTTGCTGTAAACAAGGATGCAGATGCACCAATATTTCAGGTAACTGCTGAACTCTCTTTCTATATCTCTCACATAAGAATGTTACACGGAAACAATAGAAGTCTTATACTGCACCTTCTGTCAGTGTTGGATGATCCAATCAGTTGCTAGAATTTGATTTTTTAAGTAAAAGGCATGAATAGCCTTGGCATGTCTGGAGGCAAATGTAAAATAGAAAGACATTGTACCGTACATGTACATTAAATATCATGCTTTATTCAATGTTTGCTTTTAATGCGCAAAAAGTTTGCCTGACACTCTGGCAATAAACTGGTTTAGCAAAGGATTTTTTTTTTTTTTTTTTTGATAAATAAGCAAATATTATTAAGAAAGCATCAAGACGATGCAACCAATACAAGAAAACCACCCAGAAAGGGAACCAATAAAACAAGGACTAACCAATCACCTCATCTAGAAAATCTAAAAACACAAATAAATCCGGATCTACCCTACCCTCCAACCAATTATACAAAACTAGAGAAAGACGACTTTGTAACCAAGAAACACTATGAGAAACCGCTAAGAAGGTACGTCGATTCCTTTCCAACCAAAGCAACCACATCAAGCAGAACGGAGCCAATAACCAAGCTCGGCGCCGCCGCCGGCCAAGACGAACGCCTCGCCAAGCCCAAAGGAACTCAAACACCTCTTGTGGTTGGACCCAAGCAAGTCCAAAAGTGAACAAACGAAGCCCCATAAACACGAAGCCACCGAACAATGAAGAAACAAATGATTCACTGACTCCGCATCCTTGCAACACATACAATATCGATTCACAAGGATGTGCCTCCGCCGCATCAAATTATCCAAAGTAAGGTTCAGACCTAAAGCTACCGTCCACATGAAAAAGGCGACCTTAGTCGGAACCCCCGGAACCCAAACACTTTTCCAAGGGAAGACCCAACCAGCATCTCCCATCAACCCCTGATAAAATGATGCTACTGTGAACCGCCCCTTTGCCCCCAACCTAGTCCATACCAATACATCGGAGCCCACCCCTACCGGTCCCAAACCATATAAAAAACCCCACAACTCCACCAACTGAGCGACTTCCCAATCATGAACCTGTCGCTGTAACTTAATATCCCAAACTACCACACCCCCGCCATCCAAATAGGAAGCCACTAATGCATCTTGATCTAATGCAATATGAAAAATCAAAGGGAAACGGGTCTCCAACACCAACTCCCCACACCACAAGTCTTTCCAAAACCGCACCCTACTCCCCTCTCCCACCTTAAACCCTATCCACTTCCAAAACTCTACCCTTCCCAACCAAATCCCTTTCCATAACCCACACCCATAAGTGCAGGTCACAGACCCAGAAACCCAACCCCCTCTGCCCAACCCATATTTAGACGCCACCACCTGCCGCCACAATCTGTACGGCTCCAAAGCAAAACGCCAGAGCCACTTCCCTAACAAAGCTTGGTTAAAAGTCACCAACCGTCGAACCCCCAGTCCTCCAACTTGCTTGGGTAGACAAACCTAACCCCAATCAACCAAATGATACTTAAAATCATCACCACCAGTCCCCCACAAGAAGTCCCTCTGAAGCTTTTCTATCCGATGTGCCACCAACACTGGAATAACATGGACCGAGATGAAATAAGTGGGGATACTACTCAACACACTCTCAAGCAAAGTCAAACGTCCCCCTTTCAAAAGATATTGGCATTTCCAACCTGCCAAATGACGTTGGACCCGTTCCAGTACTCCATCCCACACCCTCTTTGCCTTAAAAGAAGCCCCTAAAGGCAAACCCAAATAGGATACGGGCAAAACCGAGACCTTACACCCCAATACTGCAACCAGAATAGGTAACCTAGCAACCGCCCCCACTGGAATGAGCTTCGACTTCCACAAGTTAACACGAAGGCCCGAAACCACCTCAAAACAAAGCAAAACACATCGCAAGTTACCAACCTGCGTTGCTTTCGCACCACAGAAGATCAAGGCATCATCTGCATAGAACAAATGTGAAACCCCCAAAGGAACCCCCGCCAATGAACCCACAACGAAACCTTCCAATAAACCTTCGTGCACAGTTTTATCCAACAATCTACTCAACGCCTCCATCACTAAGATAAATAGTAGGGGGGACAAAGGATCTCCTTGCCGAAGACCTCAATGTGTCTAAAAGAAACCCGCCGGAGTCCCATTAATCAACACCGACATCTGCACAGTCGAGATACAAAACTTGATCCACCAACACCAAGTCGCCCCGAAGCCCATACGATCCAATACATACAAGAGGAACTCTCAGTTAACATTATCATACGCCTTCTCAATATCCAATTTGCAAATCAAACCAGGGCGCTCTTGACGGATCCGAGAATCCACACATTCATTGGCAACCAATACTGCATCTAAAATCTGTCTCCCCCCAACAAATGCATTCTGGGACTCTGACACCACAGTCGATAAAACTCCTCGTAAACGATTTGCCAACACTTTAGCCAATAACTTATACACACTTCCCAACAAACTAACAGGCCTAAAATCCCGAGTATCGTCAGCCCCTCCTTTCTTAGGAATCAAAGCCAAAAAAGTTGCATTGAAACTTTTCTCAAAATGCCCAGACACCAAGAAATCCTCCATAGTGGCCATGATATCCCCCTTGACCACGCTCCAACAGTGCTGGAAGAAAGCCATAGTGAAACCATCCGGACCTGGGGCTTTATCCCCACTCATAGCCCGCAACGCTCCAAACACCTCCTCCTCTGTAAAAGCTCGCTCCAACCTCTCCCGATCCTCTCCCAGAATCGTAGCAAATTGAACACCTTCCATGCCCGGCCGCCAAACCCCCTCTTGAGGCCAGAATAAATGCTAATAGAAGCCCACTACCCCCTCCCGAATCTCTCTATCTGTGTGCAGCTCCCGACCATCCACCCCTAATCTACTAATCTGATTAACCCTTTGATGAGCATTAGCCATACAGTGAAAGAATTTAGTATTACGATCCCCATCCTTTAACCACAAACATCTAGACTTTTGACGAAAACAAACCTCTTCCATACGAGATATACGAACAAAATCCTGTCTAGCCGCTTCCTTACGAATACCAGCCTCAGTAGGCAGCTCATCTTGCACCTCCAGCTCATCCAAGGATTGAAGTAAAGACACCACTGCAGCTTTTTGGCCCTCTAGCCGACCAAACACCTCCTTATTCCAATTTTTTAAGGACGCTTTCAACATCTTCAATTTTTGAGCCAACACACAACTAGGGGAACCACGAACCTCGTAGCTATTCCACCAACCACAAACCAACTCAAGAAAACCCTCTTGTTGCAACCACATATTCTCAAAACGAAATGGCATAGGACCATGTCGGATCCCCCCACTATCCAACAAAATTGGCCAATGATCAGACACAGGTCGAGGTAAACGAAGCTGAACCACCTCAGAAAAGTGCTCCTCCCAGCCCACAGTAACCAAGAACCGATCAATTCGAGACAAGCTCCGTCCATTTGACCATGTGAAGCTGTCTCCCTGGATAGGCAAATCAACCAACTGTAAATCATCAATGAAAGAACAAAAAGCCCGCATAGCCCCCGAACTCCTCGCATTCCCCGCCTTCTCCGATGGCCAACGAACCACATTAAAATCACCCCCTACACACCAGGGGACATCCCAGTGAAAGACTATGTTCTCCATCTCCTCCAAAAACAAACCCCGCTCTGAATCCTACACAGGCCCATATACCCCAGTGAACCCCCACCGAAAATTATCATCCACACAACGGAACAAACAAGAGACAAAAAATCCTCATATCTCCTCCTCCTCCCTCACCACTATCCTCTTATCCCAACAGAGGAGAACCCCACCTGCCGTACCTAACGAGGGTAAAAAGGTCCACTCCACAAACCTCCCCCCCCACACCTCACGAATCAGCTCCACTCCTACCTCTTCCATCTTCGTCTCTTGTAAGCATACAATGTCCGGTTTGGCACTTCGCAATACCGCCTTCACCGCCACCCTCTTATCCCTATCATTCAACCCCCGCACATTCCACGATACAATTTTTAACTTCATTTCAACAACAATGGGCCCCTCCGATCTCGCCTTCCACCCCGTCCTACAGTCCTCACACCATGATCATAATTCACAGAACATTCCAAATTCTTGAGCTCCCGATTTCCTTTAGAAGGGCTCACCAATGACCGAGACACCCCTGGACTGGGAGTCCCTTGCCTCCATGAAGCCTCCACTGCAGCAAAAAGTCGCATTGCCTTATCTTCGTGGCCTTCAAATGACAAGCCCAAACAACGACTAACTTTACTAATCCGATCCAACACCCACTAGGACACGGCTTCTGCCGAAGGGATTTCCTCTCCCGAAAATCCCCCAGTATCCTCAAGCCGCTGTTTTTGTTTGAAACAAGCGACCAATTCAGTATCTAGCACTGCTAAGGGCTGCAACTCCAAGACCTGTGACTGTCCTGCACTCTCGTGCCCCTCCCTACCTCGGTCAACCCAAGATGCATCACGAGACATCTGTAACACCAACTGGGACTGTCGCTCAAGCGACTCTGCGGCCGCCACCTGAGAAGTACCTATTTCCGACGTAGCTAGTAGTCGTGACCCTTGTTCGTCCGCAGATGACGCATCGCGAAGCATCTCTAGCTCCAGCAGGGACTGTCGCTCAACCGACTCTGAGGCCGCTGATTGAGAAGTAACGCTTTTCGATGCCACTAGCAGTCGCGACCCTTGTTCATCCACAGATGGCGCATTGCGAGGCATCTCTAGCTCTAGCTGGGACTGTCGCTCATCTAACTCTGAATCCGCCAACTGTGAAGTGCCACTCTCCGGCGCCTCTACCAATCGCGGACCTGGTTCGTCAGCAGATGTGGCATGGTGGACCACCAACTCCAGTCTGGACGGCGACACAGATCCTCGCCGATGACCCCCTGCCCCAAACGAAGCCACCCGACCGGACTCACTTGGAAGTAGATCGCATGAAGCCCTATAACCCAACCCACCCTCAGTCCGACCCACAACCATGTTTGCAAGACTATTGGGCCGCTCAGAAAGGTCCAAAACACCACCCCCTAATAGGCTTGAGAAGCCACCCCCCTGTGGGCTGGACTGATAAGCCACAGACCTCACCCCCTTAACCACCTGGGCCCCCAGATGAGTCCCTTTGTTTTTAACCACAGCCCACCGACGTTGGCCCACCTCCTTTTACCAAATACCTGGGCCTGTCTCCAGCCCAACTGGCCTTCCTTTGACCCCCGTGGATCACCCACCGTTGCCCCCACATGCTGGGTAAAATTACCCTGACCCATGGGTCTCGCCTCTCTCCTAAATCTTTGCAGATAGTCATCCACCCCTAATCTCGGCTGAAAATCCTGTCCTAGTTGCACATAATCCGTCATTTCCATAATCGGCGCAGAATCCCCATCTTTCACGGGCATCAGCGTCCATTGTTCCACCACCGGATCAGCTTCTACCCAAACTGGCAGTGAAAACTGCCACATCCCCCATCGGAAGGACAATCGCGAAGGTGTAAACTCTGAGCATCGCACACGAATTCGAATGGAACCTAGGTCAACCGACAACTCATCCGCCTCAATGAAGCCACCACAACAATCGCCGATGAAACGAAACACCGCCTCCCCAGGGAGATGAATAGGCAGACCTATCAACCGAATCCACACACTCTTCTCAGGCTGCGAAGCCTTTTCCGGAGTACAGAGAGCTAGTGGTGACCACCACTCCAACAATAAATCACACCCTTCCACTGTCCACCGCCGACGCAAGAGCGCTTCCGCCTCACTTCTGCTTGACAAAACGAACAAAAAGGCTTTATCCCCCAAAGGTCGTACATCCACCTTCCCCGAATGCTTCCACCACCGTTCAACCCAATCTGAAATGGTCACGAAACTCAAGCCTTTTCCCTCCAAACCCCCCATTTTACCCACTAGCGACCTATCCAAAATTCGAAACCAATCCACCTCCACCTCAGAGCGAACAACCCCTAAGGACTCACATTCGGCGGCAAAAGTTGATGAAACCTTCCTGAATCCAATGGGTTGGGAGGCCTTTGCAAAGCACAAGCCAAAG
This sequence comes from Camellia japonica, assembly GCA_030407325.1. Classification (NCBI taxonomy): domain Eukaryota; kingdom Viridiplantae; phylum Streptophyta; class Magnoliopsida; order Ericales; family Theaceae; genus Camellia; species Camellia japonica. The sequence continues at coordinate 11,929,818 of JAPPVO010000032.1, read as the reverse complement.
CCATCGACAACCAACGTCACCCTTCCCAGCCATCACCGAACGCAGACACAGGTATGTAAACTTGTTCACGTCTCTGCCCTGTGGTGACCACAATTTGAAAAGATGTCCCCCCACCTTCCTCACCTTGTACCCAGACCGCTGTAGTCCGACTACCCCCACTGAGCCGCCCCCAAAACTGTAGATTGCTAGGTTCCTTAGATGCTAGCCTCATCCTGACCACCAACCAACGAACTTCCGAAACATTCAGCACCACCTCCCGTCGTAACCCCTCCCCCCTCTCAACAATCGATAACCCGCACTTCCCATCTGCTCCATCGGACTCCTCAAACTCAAACGACCGGCCACCAAGAAACAAAATCCGCCGGTGTGGCCCAACTTGTTTTCTTACTGGGAACATTACCCTCCTGTAACTGCGGAGCTCATTTTGGTTGAAATAGAACTTTTTGTTTAGCAAAGGATTTTAAGTTGCACTTGGACAACCAAATCAGTTAAACCAAGTCTTACACAATGCTTTAAATGACTCAAGTCAATTGACTGTTCAAACAACATTAGAAATTAGAAACCGTTGTCAAATTGTATTGTCTTGTTTTGAGATAGCTCCTACAAGCATGTTTATCAAGTAGTCAATGTAGGGCAAATCATTTTGGCTTCAGCTAAATGCTTATGCTCTGTGATAAAACTTGCTCAAAAGGACAAGCTCGTCTTTATGGGTTGAATGATTTTGTTTCAATTTGATTCACCTTTTTCAATGGACTCTTGATTTGCAGGTTGCTGATTATGGACTTGTAGGTGATCTGTTTGAGGTGATCCCGGAGTTGTTAGAGAAGCTTCCTGAGAAAAAATAGATGTGTTGTTTGTACACCAAGTGATTAATCCATTCTCTTTTTGGCCAGAAGGTACAACTGAGTAATAATAAATGAAATCATGATACTTGAGATGTTGATATCACTGTGCCTGATTTTTCATATTTGTCAAAATGAAAATTATAATTTCTGGCCCTATTTGGATGGTTTGTCATGCTTTCAGCTATTCAATTACCATATGGAATTGGGATGTGCTTCTTTACTGAGAAGCTGGCTCTTTAAATTCTACGTAAGCTGTCTCTATGGATTTGCAACTTTTTTCATCTTCCTGGTGTTGTGACCTCTCCAGTATTGAAAAAAAAATGCAACTCATGAAAACTTTAAAATTTTCAACTGGCTATTTCATGAACAAGGGTTTATGATTTTGAATGCTGGTAGAATAAAATATTATGTTCATATTATGCGAATGTTTGGGATTTGAAAAAGGGTAAATTACAAATACACTCTCTAAGATTTGTTTAAAATACAAATTGTTCTATGTGGTTTTGAAAAATTACAAATACCTCTTAATTAAAATTTTTTATTTGACAAAATTAGCTAAAAAAATGAAATTCATAATTACTCTCGTATACAATAATAAAATAACTTAAATTATTAATTGAAACGTATTTTTAATATCATTAAAAATTAATTTTTAATTGAATTGATGGTTTATTAATAAAAGGGGCGATTGGTTATGCAATTAGAAACTTGAGGAGGTAAAATGTACTTTTTAAAATTACAAGGGATAATTTGTATTTTAATCAAATCTCAAGAGATGTATTTGTAATTTATTTTTTGAAAAAAGACATGATGTCTCAAGTCTTATTCCCATTTATGAAGAGATTTTATGTTGTAGTTTGAATTTTTGATGTTCATGTTATAATGAATGGTCATATGTTTTTTATTGGGCTGATTTAATTTGTTTGGACAAATAAGATTTTAAAGTCAGATGGGTTTGTTTCATAACAACTTAGCAAAAAGAATTATAGCCCAATTTAAATGTGTAAAATTTTAGCTAGAAAATTTAATATTAATATAAACTTTTAGGATGAAAACATAACAAGCGCATCTGGTGTAGTGGTATCATAGTACCCTCCCACGGTACTGACCAGGGTTCGATTCCCTGGATGCGCATTACTAACTCTTTTTTCCCCTAATTTTTAACAAAAAATGCGCAAATGGCAAACAAAATTTTCAATCTTTTATTTATCTAAAAATAAAAAATCAATTGACTATTTCATTATTTAATTTAGGTGCTAAGGAAGGAAATTTATTTATTTGCTTCAACCTTAGGAATTTGGTTAAGTTTCATTGATGGATGGATTTTTTTTTTTCCTCTAGTGAAATTTGCATCTTATTAAGAATTAAATAAAAAAGAAGAAGAAAAGCTAGTTAATTTAGTTAGTCCACTAAATCATAAATAAATAAAAAAATGGGTTGGCTTTTAAGCTCCACTTAAAGGTGGAAATACCCTTGTGACATTTGCTACTTATTAAAAATTGGTCCCTGTGACATTTGCAACTTATTAAAAATTGGCCCTTGTGACATTTGCAATTTATTGAGAAATGAATATATAAATATGTATAAAGAATTGGATAAAATATGTATTGCAAGTCAGAGGGAGTGCAACCCATAATTTATGAGGAAAATTATTGAGTACTATTTATGGATATATAGTACAGAATGTCAACTCTACCTTTGTAATCAATATTTAGAAGAGGCACCAAAAGGATAGGATGGTTTTGCTATATGTTTCAAATTTATGTGATTCTTATAATTAATTAATATTTTGAAGTAATTAAATCCTATATTCATCAACCATTATGACAAATAAATGCAATTAATAATCTTTTATTTATGAAAAATAGAAGACATTTCCTAGTGTATAAAACAATTAAAGAAACATTTACCAACATAACATGTCATGCCAAGACAAAGAAAAAAGTTGGCAAAAAGAGTTGTTTTTCTCAAAAAAAGGAAAAAGAAAAAAAAGAAGGTATCTCAGCACATTCACTTTTTACATCTTGGTTTCTCTTGGGATTACACAGAATTTAGAGTAGATTTCATGAAATGCTATTTTAATAGTAAAATGGCATTTTGCTTAATTTCTCATATTACTTAACAGTAGTACTGGGACTCCAGCACCCCACCTTCACGTGGGGACTGTGAGACCAAGACTAAAAAAAAAAAAAAATTTTAAACCAATCAAAAAACAATGGACGTGGTGGGGTCTTAGTCTTTTTCCTATTACTTAATACATACATTCTTTATAACATGTACTTTCATAAATGATTAACAAGTGCACCACTCTTTAACTAACAAAATTCATATATCTTTTAGATATTTGAATTCAGCATCACATTAACATGACTTTATTGATGCAATTGTACAGGCTATAACTCCATGGAGAGAGAGAGAGAGAGAGAGAGAGAGAGGTGCTTATATGTATGTGTATATTATTGAAGAGTGAAGTTTTTCAACCAAGATAGTTTGATAACATAGAAAGAGGTACTAAGCAAAGTCCTCTTTTCTTCAATTCTGTATAGTCGCTATCCCTTCCAACAATACCCAATTCACTTCTCTCATCTGTCTGCCCAGATGTATTGCCTTTTTCCTATAAATGCCAGATTCCAAAAGCACTTTGTTAGGTATGAAATAAACCATACATATAGAGAATCAAATAAAATAAATAAAAACCACGAAAATAAACCGCAAAATAATGATTTTTTTTTAAAAAAACCTCTGAAATGTCCGTATTTTGCTTCAATTTTTGATTCATATCCAGTTGATTCAAATAACAAACCTGCTAGAGACAAAAGAAACTCACAAATTTGAAAGGAGAATATGAAAGTGTGATCATCTTGAGTCACGATCAACGACCGTGAGAGAATTGAGATAGAAGATGGAGGATCCTTAGTCCAAAAAGTACCCAAAAATGAAGTGTTGTAGTATTTCATTTTCAAGATATTTTTTCTTAGTATTTTGTTGAAGGAGAACATCATTTGTGTAGGTGGATCTCTTTGTTCATATTTGAGTCCAGCTCCTTATAATTAATTTGTGCAGTAAATCATAAAATAAGCCTTTGCTTCGTTAATAAATTACGAACATAATAAGTAAGCGTAAAACTTGGAACTGGTAAGCAATAAATACATGAGTATATACAATAGTAATTAGTTTTGTGAACCATTAATTAACAATTTACTTTTATAACATACTGCACAAATTAATTTTGAAATATTTGGATTCTTCTTTATTTCATGTTTTGTGTGGTGTTTTGAGAAATTAGTAAAAAATTGACTTTTTGACTTTTTTGTGATTTTTTTTGTGGTTTTTTTGTGACTTTTTTGACTAAAAAAATTAAAAAGCCAAAAAGTTGATTTTTTTGAAATGTTCCCAAAAACAAAGAGACATATCTATGAAAAATCATGTTACGAACATAAAAATTAAATACAAAATAAAATACATAATACATATATAAATACATAAGATTTTATATAATTTTTACTTTTAAAAACTCCTATCTATCCATATACATTTATGTTAACGAAATTCCCACACGTATTATGACATGTATGTATAGATGTATTGCATGCAAAATGTATATCTTTATCTGACCTTGGGACTATTAACAGGAGAACTAGCAGTATCCTCCAAAGCATCATTAACCAAACCCCCCTTAGTTTTCCTCTTCTTGAAACTCAAATTCTTATCACTAATTCTATCCCAAGAAAACGCTCCAATAACCTGATCATCCTTATCCAAAAACTTCTTCGCTGCAGCCGCCGAAGCAGCATCAGAAACCAAAGAAGGGTTTTCATGGCCAGAAGAGAAAGAGCTTTTCTCATCATTGTTGTTGTGACACAAGAAGTCTTCAAAGTAGAAAGTCCAACTACTCTCCTCATCATCAGAATTATCCACTGTTCTTGATTTAGGTGAGATGGGTTTGCTCATAGAAGTAGTAGAGTTCTCCATGATCTATAAGGAAAGAAGTAGATGTGTAGAGGAGAGAAAGTAGCTTGTTTGGCCAGTCTTGGAGGGCTCTTCTGAGGTGATATATATAGTGGAGAAAATAAAAAATAAAAAAAAAGCTTTAGCATAGTGGAGAAAGATGAACTAATGAGTTTGGAATCTGGGTTGTGGGCCAGAGGGAGTTGGGGGTTGTTAAATTGAGCAGCTGCAACAGAAAAACCTAGAGAGAGGAGAGAGGAGAGCGGCGAGAAGAGAGGGGGGTGGGGGTGGGTTGACCTTTGTGGTTTTAGATTAGATTATCAGCAGCAGAGATTCGCCAAATCTTATTTTCTTTGGTGCACTTACCTTTAAATAATTTGAACAAGTCACCAAGTTCTTACTAACATGACTTTGGACTAATTCATTTCATTGGGAGTTTCTTTTTTCTATACTTTCTAATTTTAGGTTTGGCTCAAAATGGATCAACTAGATGAAGGAATGTGTTTCAACAGTCAAAGTCTCCATCTTGGTGAATGGATCACCTACACCTGAGTTCAGTCCCCAAAAGGGACTCAGACAAGGTGACCCATTATCACATTTTCTCAACAATATTGTGGCTGAGAGTCTAAACATACTGTCGGACAAAGTTGTCCAGTTAGGTTTGATTAAGGGTGCAACAGTTGGTTCAAATGATCTTATTATTACGCACTTACAGTTCGCAGATGACCTAATATTGTTAAGTGAGGCAAGAAGTGAGGAGCTGCTTAATATCAAAAGGATATTGAGGTGCTTTGAAATATTATCTGAGTTGAAGATTAACTATTACAAGAGTGTGATTTATGAAATTGGAATAAATGAAGAACTCATTAAAGATTTTGTTGCCATCTTGAATTGTCAGTATCACAGTTTACTATTGAAATATTTGGGTATGCCCTTGGGAGCTAATCCAATGAGAAGAAGGACTTGGCAACCTGTTATTGAAAAATTCAAATCGAAGTTGGCTTCTTGGAAAAGAAGATTTTTTTCCTTTGCTGGTAGGTTGACAATGATCAAGTTTGTGTTATTGTCCCTACCAGTTTTCTACTTATCTTTGTTTAAAATGACTGAAGGGATTGTAAAGGAGATTGACAAAATATAGTCTAGATTCCTTTTTTTTGTTTTTTTTTGGGGGGGGGGGGGGAGGGAGGAGGTGATGAATTAAGAAGGAAAATCCATTTGGTCAAATGGGGGGAAATCACTCAAAGCAAATGTAATTGGGGGTCTAGGTATTAGAAAGACGAAACTCATGAATGATTGTCTTCTTTTGAAACGGTGGTGGAGATTTGGGAGTAAAAATGGCACTCTCTAGAAACAAGTGATTTGCAGCAAGTACCTAGAGACTGGAGGGAGTTGGTGGCCAGTACATGTTGCAAGTACAATGCTGTCTATGGTTTGGAGAGATATATTGGGAGTTGTTGGAAATAGTCCTGAGTTGCTGGAGTTTTTTAAGGTCAACACAAAGCTTATTATTGGTGATGGGAGAGAAACAAAATTTTGGCTTGATAATTGGATTGGTAATGGGTGCTTAAAAGATGCATTCCCTAGATTATTCTCTGTGTCCCTTAATCAATGTGAATCAGTGACAGTGGTTAATAGCAGGAGAAATGGGAATGAAGAGTGGGATTTGGCCTTCAGAAGAACCTTGTTTCAGTGGAAACTTGAAGAGTTGAGGAGGTTAAAGGTGATGTTACAAAACGCTCCTGTCCTCAGGAAAGGAGTGTTTGATAGGTTGAATTGGAATGCAGATAAGTCTGATGAGTTTATTGTAGTCTCTGCCTACAAGTAGAATGAATTACCCTCTGAACTTACTGCAAAATTAGGGGAATTCATTTGGAAGAATGTGGTTCCACCGAAGGTGCAATTTTTTGGGTGGTTAGGATGAAAAGGGAGAATCAAGACATCCTGTTATCTTCAAAGCATTAGAGTCCTCAGTGATGCTTCAAATGTTAATTGTATCTTCTGAATTGGAAACTATTAATCATGTGCTGTTGTGTTGTCCTTTTAGTTGGAGGATTTTGTCCAATGTTATTAATTGGTGGGGAGTATCTTGGGTACTGCCAGGGTCAGTAACTGGTCTTTTGCAGTGGTGGGCTTGTTATAAATTCAACAAAAGGGAGAAGGTCATCTGGAAGGTTATTCCATTGGCGGTGCTTTGGTCCATATGGAGGCAGATGAATGAAAGTATTTTTAATGGCACACAGGTGGATTTGGAAAAGTTATGTGAACTTATTAAAATAAGGATTGCATTGTGGTTCAGAGCCTCTAGCCCTTCTTTTTGTTACACAGTCACTGATATTGTGTACAATCTGTAGCATGTGAAGTTCTGCTTTATGAACTGATGGGGCTGGGCTGTATTCTTGTCTGTTTGCTGGGTTCCCTTCTGCTGAGATCTACCTGTTGCTATGTTTTGTTGTAGATCTGGTGTGTGTTCTTCTTAGAGTCTGATTTGTAAGCTGTGTGTTTTATGGTTGTTTGGGTTTGGATTTTTAGGCTTGTTGGTGTCTGCTGTGTTTGGTCTCTCAACAAACCTTTTGTGGTTGAGTTTGCAGATGATAGGGCTCTCTTCTCGGTGCAACCTAGTTGAGATTAGGGTAGTTAGCTATGATGCGATCTACTTTTCCACTTTTTTATTGGTGTAATCTCATTTGTTGAACGGTTTGTCATCAATAAAGGTTTCTTTTTTGCTAATAAAAAAAAAAAAAAAAAAACTTTGGACTAGTTCCTTGGTCATTTTATCATCTCAGAAGAATTTGTTTATATCTTGCACATTCTTGATTAGAAACACTTTCTCAAAATTGCTCATTAAAAAGATAAAGCAATGAATAAATCTTAGCACTGTGTTTGGTTAGGAAATTTGAGAAATGATTTGAAATAGAAAAGAGAAAAGGTAAGTGAAATGTAAATAAAATATATATATTGCACCTAATTTCACATACATTTTTTATTTTCCTTTTCAAATCTCTTCCTAAATCCCTTGACCAAACACATCGTAAGTAATCCGGAGTTACAAGTAGGACCCCCTTTTCCCTTTCTCTCCGTTTGATTTGGTAAATGGGTATGTCCATCATAATGTGGGTTTAAATCTATCTAATTTATCTATTCATTGGTACGAATTCCGGGTACTCTTGAAAATATTATCTTATTTGTATTGGATATTTACTAAGTATTGATACTTGTATCAATAGGGTTGTAGACGTACTGATAGGGATGGCAATTGGAACCTGGCCCGACGAGGACCCGATCCCCTGGCCTTGAATTGAGCGGTTATTCTCCGAAAAATACCCCCGACGGGCCGGGGATGGTATTAAAAATTGAATCCCCGATGATATTCGGGCCGGGGACGGAGATACATGTTTCAGCCCCGGACCCGGCCCGACCCCGCCCCCAATCCCCGCCCCGGTTGCCCCTCGATGTAAAATTACTATTTTGCTCCTGTTTATATATAATATATGTGTGGGTGTGTGTAGGGTTTGGGGCTATCTGTTGGCAGACGCAGAACACCCACACACAAACATCTTCTCCCTCTCTCTCTCACACACACGACCTCCGTTCCTCACCGCTTCTCCTTCACTGTTTTGGTCGGCAGCGGCTCCTCCCTCACCGTTGCTTCTTACCGCAGTTCCTCATCTCTCCTTCACTGGCGGTTTCTTCTTCTCTCCCTCTCACACTATCGTCTCTCTCTCATGGTATCTGCTCTTTTCTCTCTCTCTCTCTCTCCCTCCCTGGTTTGGTCGGTGATGGCTCCTTCCTCACCTTCGTTCCTCACCGCAGCTCCTCATCTCTCCCTTTCACAGTATCTCCTTGTCTCTCTCTCTCACGGTATCTCATCCTCTCTCTCTTTCTCTCTATTTTTTGATTTTGTTCTATGTTTTTTGATTTTGTTCTTCAGATTTGAAAATGATGAAGATGAAAATGAACATGTTGATCTGTGTTAGATTTGTTGATGAATGTGTTAGATTTTTTGATCTGTTTGTTGATGAAGATCAAGAAAATGAAATCTGTTGTTGAAAATCTCTCTCTCTCTCTGATTTGTTGATTTGTTGTTGATCTGTTGTAAAATAATGATCTATTGTAGATGTGTTGATAAAGATCAAGAAAATGTGTAGATTTGTTAGATTTGTTGTTGATGAATTGTTGTGAATGTGTAGAGTTGATTTTTTTTTTTTTTTTTTTTTTTTTTTTTTTTTTTAAAATTTTTTGGCATTGAAATTTTCGGGGTCGGGGAAACCCGATCCCTGTTAGGGGACGGGGACGGGGGCGGTTATGGGTTCCCCATCAGGGATCGGGGCCGGAGACGGGGGTATTTCCATCATCGGGGATTGGGGACGGGGAGTGTGATCCCCGGCCCCGCCCCGTTGCCATTCCTACATACTGAATACTCGAAATACATATCGGATATTTTTTATACAATCTTTATCAGTTGGGTATTCCATAAGTACTTCATGGATATATCGAGAGTACACCAAGCTTTAGAATATTGGTGAAGATATGTTTAATTTATTAGATAGTTCTAATTTACTTGAAATTGCAAATCTTTTACTTGATGTGTCATAAATGAAAGATGTATTATTCAATGGTGAAATTGATGAAAGTGAAAACTGAAATTTCAAGTTTTCAAATTTCACTTAGTTTACTTTTGGAATGAAATTTTATTTTGTAATTTCTCCTATTTAATAGTATTAAAATGGCTTATAGACTTTGTTTTGGTATTAGTATTATTACACTATAATTTCTCTTTTGGTTTTGTAATTTCTTCTTTTAATTTTGATATTGAATTTTTATTTATAGATTGAATCTCAAACTATAAATTACAAAAATTGAAAAATTTATTAACGTACCCTAATCATACTAATATCTTATTTTTTTTAGATCTTGCCGTATCGACGTACTTATATCAGTATCTTTACCCGCATTCGTACTTCTTAGTTCATTGGTATAGAAAATGATATTTGAATCTCGAATTTATCTTCTTAGAATGAATTCAAAAGGATCCTAGCTTGAATAAATTCTTTATTAATAAAAAAAAAAAAAAAATTGTTCCAAAAAACAAAACATAGACTGAATTTTGAGGTTGCCATATAAATTCTTAAAAAATGCAAGACATAAAATTAATTTTGAATTGAGACAATTGGATATAGAAGTAAAAAAAAAAATACCATCTATTTAATAAATTATATGTTATCTTATTATTGTAGACACCCCATTTTTGATCGACCTTAAGACTCAGACGTCACCGATTGAGCGCTTGGTGATGTTGTATACTGTGCTCGTTCTGAGGTTGCGGAGTCTCGGCCGTGAGCCTTGCCTCCGAACTTCCGGACTTTTCTGTGCCTTGCCTCGGTTTGCGAACCAAGCTCGGTTTTCTCTGTTTTCCCTTCCTGAGGGGAGGGAGAGGTCTCGTAGATCATCTCTCAGTGGCCATAGGCTACGTTTCGTGGTCGCAGGCCATTTTTCCCATTTCGGAGCCCGGTTCCCGGTTTTCGGAGCCGTCAGGCCGTGTGCCTCGGTTCGGGACCGCCTAACCACCTCCGTTTGCTCCGGTTTTAGGCACATACCTTATTTCCTCCCTTTTGAGGGACACTGTGGTCCGAGAGACCAACTTCGTGGTCGAACACCACTCCCGGTGCCCAGCAGTCAGTTTTCGGGGTCCCGGACTGCGCGTTTTGGCCCCCAAGCCTTACTTGCAAGCATTGTTGGGCTCCGACCCAAACTAGAAATAGTCATATTTTGAGTCCCTTTTCATGTTTGATTAAGTGTTTTTCTTTGTTTGAGACCTCCTTCTGTCACTTGCCTCTTTACCTCTTTTTAGGCCTTTTTTTGCACGGTATTTTAGGCGTACTTGTGGGCTGTGTTGGACTTGGTCGTAAACTACAAAGTGTCTTATTTTGAGCCCCTCTTCAACTTTGTTGAAGGGCTCTCGGCCGTTTGGAACCAGCAGCTACCACTTGCCTTTATATCCCTCTTTAGGCCAATTTTTGGAGGGAAACTTGAAATATTTCCCCCTCTTTTCCAGCCTCTTTTGCCTATATATACAGCACCCCAGGTCTGTGTTTAAGGGTTAGACATATTGGTTTGAGCCTCCTACACTATATATCTCTCTCTCTCTATATTCCAAACACCAAAACCCTTTAAATTCTACACCATTTTACACTACAAGTCATAGCACCACCACCACTACTCCATTTCCAGCAACTTGGGAAGCTTTCCAGCAGCTAGGAGGCAACATTTTGGGTCCAAGAGGCAGCAAAAGGGTTGGTCTACAAGGGTATGTTCATTTCCCCTCTTTTTGGTCTCATTTTGCAACATTTTTCTAGCCTCTTTGCTTGCTGTTTTGAGCTCCGACCAAAACTGAAAAGGTCATTTTTTTGAGCTCATTTCCTTGTTTCATTAAGGGCTCAACACTGTTTGAGCCCCCCATGTTGCACTTGCTTCAATGCCCTCTTGTATGCCATTATCTTGCACGATTTTTCTAGCCTATGTGTGATCTGTTTTCGAGCATGATGTAAACTGTAAGAGGGCCTATTTTGAGGCCCTCTTCAACATTGAAGAAGGGCTCAACCCTGTTTGGGCCCCCTATCTTGCACTTGCTTCATAATCTCTCCTATTTACCGTAAATTTGCATGATTTGTTTGGCCTATATTTAAATTGTTTTGGAGCATGTCATGAACTGTGAGTAAGCTTATTTTGGGTCCCTCTACAACATTGTAGAAGGGATCACCACTATTGGGGGCCTCCATGTTGTACTTACCATTATACCCCTCTTTGGCCCCCATTTTTGCATGCTTTTTTTGGCTTATCTAGCTTCTGTTTTCGGCCATGATCAGAACTGAAAGTGGTCATTTTTTGACCTTCTTGACATGATTTATTAAGGGTCTTTGGCTGTTTGGTATTTATTTTGTATACCTCATGATATAGCCTCTTTTGAGCCTCATTTTGCATGACATTTTTGGCATGTTTGCATACTGATTTGGGGGATGTCATCTACTGTAAATGTTCATATTTTTGGTCCCTCTTCAGTGTTGTAGAAGGGTGTTTTGTTGTTTGGGCTTTGCATTTACCATCTACTTCAATACCCCTCTTGCGGAGCCATTTTTTTTGTATGCCATTGTTGCCCTATCTATGCTTGCTGTTTGGCCATGTTTTAGACTGGAAAATGCTTGTTTTGGGGCTGCCTTGCTACTGTATTTTCATTCCATGTCCATATTGTGCATGCATTGCATAGCTATGGGCCATTTCGGGTGCCTAAATTCGCATTTCGGGACCATTCCTTGCATTTGGTGTCATTTCGCCATCTTTCGGGACTGTTTTCCCCCATATTTCAGTGCTGAAATTCCATTGGCATGCTTGCATATCATTTTCTATGTCATTTCATGCCTTAATGCCATTGCCTCGGTTTGCGTGCCCGTGTGTACGCATTTCGAGACATCTCATTTTTCATCCATCGGCCTCCTGTGTGAGTGTGGCTGAGGCTCACTCATGTTAGTGTAAGTCCATTTTGCATTCTGTATACCATTTTAGTCTCATCGCATTGCGTATGCCATTTTCTCGGTTTGCGTGCCCGTGTGCACGCATTTCGAGGTATTTCACTTTTATCCGACGGCCTCCTATGTGAGTGTGGCTGAGGCCCTCTCATGTTGGTGTAAGCCCATTATTGCATTGCGTATGCCATTTCATCCATAGCATTGCGTATGCTTGGTTGTGTATTACCTCGTATAACGTGTATGCCATTCCATGACATTGTGTATGTTAGGATTGCATATTAGCTACATTTCATGCATATCATGCATATTGCATCATGGTCGGGATAGGAGTTAGCCCGGGCACGGGAAACGAGGCATGTTTCGTACTCCGAGTGACGGAACGGGTTTCAATTCCCAAGTCACCGACACTCCGGATTACCCATGACGGAGTTAGGTTTTGTTGTAGCATTCATGTGCATTCATCCTATATTGAGTTGTGCAATTCGACTCCTCAGCCATCATGTATCGATATGCGTGATTGGTGGCACGAGGATCGAGGCATGCATATATTTGTGAAATACATTGCTATGCCCCTTTCCTGCTCTCTGTTGCAGCAAAATGGAGAATCAGCAACTTTTCGGAGTCTGGCACGCATTTCGAGAAACATTGCAAACAGAGGCTAATCGGGGCATCGCCGTGGATTTCCGCGCAAGGCAGCCCAGCATACATCATTCATCAGAGTCGAGGCAGCCCCTGGCTTGCATGCCAGTTTACAGCTTTCTTAGTTTAATTTCTTGATTAATTAGGAATTTTTGTATTATTCGGACTTTGTATACTATTCTTTCATTGGGGACTGTATTATTTATTCGAACCCTCAGTGCGAGGGCAAAATTGTAATAAGTGTGGGTGAGTGTGATGTATGTCTTCCAACCCCACATCTTTCTTCCTTTTTATTTACCTGCTTATGATGGTTAGATTAGGGCATATTTCAATTAGCATACAGTATGACAGCATGTTTGCATCATTCATCTGTTTTGCACGCACCGGGCTCGGCGCATCATACAAACTGCATTTGTATTTCAATTCCAAATTGAATACGTGTTAGTTGTAGCATTCCATATGCCATGTTTAGAATAGCCGAGCCTGCTATAGTTGCATCTTTGCATATGTTGCATTAGGCATTTCTGTATATTTAGGATCATGCATGATTTCTAATGAGCTTCTGTTTTGGCTTGGAGTACTCGGTGAGTTTTATGCTTTAGCATCCTTGCATGCGTGTGAGTGACTGCCATGAATAGCATGCTTACCATAAGGCTATGTGCTTATGTGATATAACTGCCTTGAATGCCTGTGGGTGGAGGTTGGGTTACTTGGAATGGGACAATTCATCAAATGTTTGTTTTAAGCCCACTAGATAGTGGCAAAATCATGTTTTCTAAGCCCACCCAAGGGTGGCAAATCCACGTCTTAGCCTACCTGCGGGTAGCGCTATCAAACCATTTTCAAACAAACAAACATGAAATGTTTTGTTCCAATTCAGGCGGCCCAGTCTATACTAGTTTGCTGTGCGCATCACATAGTAAATCTAGGCTAATAACCAGAATAAGAACACACAATGTTTTCAAAATCAGATATCATGGTTAGTAGAGGCCGGTCTTTGACCGGGCGAGCGGGGGTGCTCACGAAGTGACCTTCCCCAATCGTACCCAAGTTCCCGAGCCGAGGCAACTTTGGTGATGACGGACACGTGGCATTTGGCACCGAGTCAGGGTTTCCTAAATTTCCCATTAAAAAAACATTTAGGTGGCGACTCTGTATCTGGCAAAGCAGTCCATGTTTGGCACTTCTTTCAAAAAATCTGTTTTCAAAACGATTTGCCGGATTTGGACTCTTTGGTTCAAGATTAAGAACCGTGACATTTGAGTCCTTCGAACTGTAGTGACCCAATATCGAACCAGAACCGGGGGGGGGGGGATTCGCACCCCTCCTCGCCCGGGATGCGTTCGGGGACGTCTACAATTATTGAATGGTAAACCGTTGTACTTAAAATTTTCTCTCGTGTACAAAATTCTTGCATTATAATTTTGTATATTTTTTTTGGGTATACAATTAAGAGAAAAGTTAGGGATCATGAAAATTTTTTCATGAAAATGATCATGAAAGATTTATGATCTTTGAATTACCTTGATTAGTGTGTGGTGCTTCATTCTAAGTATAATCTAAGGGTCACAAAACTTTCATGATTATTTTCATGAAAGATTTTTCATGATACCTAGCATTGTTGTACAATTAATTGTGTATAGCAAAGCAGAGTTGGGGCTGTCGTGCTGCCATAGAGGGTCTAAATCAAGATCATTTCGAAGAGCTAAATGGTTTATTTTTTAGAATATATTGAGTTGAATATTTTTATAAAAGGATAAAATTGATCCAATATCAATAAACTTTTCATTAAATTGCATTTAAGTTCGAATAATTTAGGTTTGTTTTGAAAAGATGGAAATAAGCAACTTTTTGACATTTTCTTAACTTTTGACTTCACAAAATCATTTGGGAAGTGTTAAATAAGTAATTTTTTGCTTTTTTAAAAATTATTATTATATGATATCACATCACCTATAAAATTGTAAAGTTACAATATTACCGTTATGCATTATTAATGTATTTTTGTCAAAATCCATACAAACGAAAGTATTTTGATAATTTCCTTTATTGGTTTATTTCTCACTTCTCAAATGAATTTTTGGTGAAATAAAACTTTTAACCTTTTAGAAATCAGCTAAAAAATTGTTTTTTTTCTTTGTTCCCAAATAAGGCCTCAAGTCCACAACTTCTTTTTTATTTTTATTTTTTACTTTAAGATAGCATTTAAGTTCACAACTTGAAAATAGATTTCCAACCATTAATTTATTGTATCGCGAAAAAAAGATAACGAAATAGCAACTTCAGGTCACCACGTTTAATTAATTTGGGCCTCTTTTTTTCAAGTCATCCGTTGAAAACAAAGCATCAGGCCTCCTCATTGGATGGAATGAATAATGTATTTGACTTCAACCCTTAAAAATTATTTAAAAAACAAACAAACACGTAATATATAGTTAGTTGAATAAATTAATTACATAGAATTATTGAAGGAAGCATATGACTTGGGAAAATTTAATTTAATCACTTTCTTTGGTATCAAATGACGTTTAGGTTTGGTGTTTTTAAGTAATTATCCTAGTTATGCTAGTTTCAACTATTAATGTGCGAGTTTTTTATATGTATTTATTAATTATATTAAGTTCTGCTATGAATATAAAAATTAAACATAAAAATAAACACAAAAAATTTATATGAATAGATAAGATTTTACACAATTTTTTGGATAAAATTCATTTGTAATTTTTTTTATTCATTCATATATATTTTGTATATGATTTTGTGATCAATTTTTGTGATCTTAGAATTATAGACTTAGCCTATTTCAATTCTAAACAAAGCCAACTTGATAATAAAAAGGATTATGTTGCAAATTATGATTAGTTCCATTGATATACTGGGGCAGAGAATGCCTTTATAGTATTTAAAACTCTCAATTTTGTTTTGTTCTCCTTGTTTTATTTATTTTTTTCTTTTTTGAGTAGGAAAAAAGAAAAGAGTTATTGACATAGAATATGAAAGCTAAAGAAGCCTCAAGAAGGTCTATTGGTGTGTCCCCAATCTGGGGGTCCTTTGCATCATATGTAGGACAATCAGTAGTGATGGGTCATCACTCATGTCCATCTGTGTGTGTCCATCTCTCACCTCACCCTTTGCCTTCTATGCAAACATTTCAACTGTCATATTTGTAATCTCTCAATCTCCTCTTCTGTGTCTCTTTGCCATTTTCATCTTACCCCTTCAAATGCCAACCACCAATCTTATCATTCTCTGCAATAATTTTTAGCATAATAATCTTGTAATTTAAACATTTAATTGATTGTCTTTTAGGGTTTGAACTATCCTTAAATCACCCATGCAAGATTATTATACATTTTTTGTGTGCACATAGAATCCTAGTCCCATCTTATCACTATCCTCTATCATGACATTTTCAATGGAAGCTTATTCACATTTCAATCACCAAAAAAATAAACTTGTTTTTGTATTTTTCATTTTCATTTTTTTTTGGGTGTTTTTAGAAACAAAACAATGAAAAGTTCAAAAATATACATGGGTTTATTTTTTGTGTGAAAATATATTTTTTTGATATTTTTTAAAATGTAAGTTGTTTTCAAAGAAATTCTCCCCAAAATTGGTTTTGTTGAAAATAAGTCGCAATTTTCTACCATCTTTTTAGACACTAAAAATAGAGAACAAAAAATGAAAAATCAACAGAAATTTTTTCCCCAAAAACTGTTTTAAAAAAATAGTTCATAGAATAAGTTTTTTTTTTTTTTGGCCAATAAAAGCAAAAAATGATAATTCAACCAAAGAGACTGTTACTAATCTTTCTTTCCCTCTCACACCGAGAATTATACATAGTCTCTTGTAACAATATTTTAAAATAATTTTTACCATTCATTTTTTTTTTTTGATCAGCAAAAAGAAAAACTTTATTGATGAAAACACATACAAAGTATGATAAGGAAACAACAATAAAGAGGATAGTGCAGAAAACATCACAGTGACCCATCAAGATCCCAACCAAGTTGGCACCAAGATGAACACAAAATCATCTGCTAGCACAAGATCCAAGCTCCAGTTGGTGAGAAACCAACAAAAAGAGCAAAAACAAAAAACACCAAAACCAGATACAAAACACAAGATCAACAGCGGCAACACAAATTAATTTGGTGTTTAACAACCTAACAGATCATCAACAGTAGCAAACAGATCAGATTAACAACTACCAAGGCTCGCTGCCAGCTTCAACCCATACACCAAACAACATAGTAGCCAAAATCACCAAGAGTATGCGGCCACAAAACTATATATGGATAGAGCAGCCTAACAGCATAACGGCCATTATGGCATAACAGACCAACAACATAACTGCTAGGTTTTTATTCTTAGCAATCCCGTTTGACAAAACTCCTTTCAGTTGTACTTATTTAGATGCGAATCCAACCCGAATTGTGCCTTACAGAGAAGTTTGTGATGTTAATACTTTCAAGATTGCCACTTCACTGATTATGACGGGGATCGAGCTACCCGGTCAGCTCACGGGGGTCAAGGGGGCAGCGCCCCTTGGTGAGTCCGGGGTAGCGCCACGGCGGGGTCGAGGGGCAGCGCCCCCGAAGCAAAATGAAAAATTGCATTCAAAGTTGCCTGTCCGTCCTTGCTTGCTCGAGCGAAGGCTGGGTCTGTGTAAAAACCTGAAAGAGATGAATGTACGCTCGAGCGAAGGGTGCGTGGCTCAAGCGAAGCCACTTATGGAAAACACGCGTTTTGGTTCCTTACTCGAGCGAGCTTCGCAGTCCCAAATTTTTATAAGTACGTGATTCAGTCAGATTTTAGGATTACTTCTTCAGATCTTCTTTTTGGATATTAAGGTTTATATCTGGGGATATTTTGCTTGTTTTCTTTGATGTTTTGATTGAGTATTCAACTTATGGTTTAAAAAGTATACATTAAAGGATTATTTGTTTGTTCTACACAAAAGAGAGAGTTGTTCTTCGATGGATTCCGAAGAATTTGAGCCTGAAGCTTTGGTGGATTCTGGAGTGGCTCGTCGTCAAGACAATTCCGAGGTGACGACGGGGTTGGAAGAGGCACATAGGGGTTGGTTCAATTCGGGCGTGGATTCGCTAAGTAATTGAGAGGATACCTGTGTAATTCCTTTATATCTTCTTAATGGATTGTTTTGTGGCTGTTGCCCGTGGTTTTTTATCATAATTGGAGGTGCTCTAATTGTGGTTTTTCCACGTTAAAATCATTGTGTCGATTTGTCTTGATTGTTTGATTGGGATTGTTTTATTGCTTAAAATTGATACATAATCACAAATCAATATCTAGCGGATTTCTAGATTTTTCAATTGGTATCAAAGCGGGTCGCTCTTTTGTTTTTTTAAACTTTTGAGCGAGATCTTGTTTGATTTGTGATAATGGATTCAATTCGTGAGGGAAATTATATGGTTCGACCACCCCTACTTGACGGATCCAATTATTCGGTTTGGAAAGCTCGGATGAGATCGTTTTTAAAATCTATTGATGAAAAAGTTTGGCAATCTGTCATGTATGGGTGGACCAAACCAACGATTACCATGGATGGAGTAACTTTCCCCAAACCAATTGATAAGTGGGACACAATTGATTACCAAAATAGTAGCTGGAATAGTAAAGCTATCAATTCTCTCTTTTGCGCTGTCACACCTGAAGAGTTTAGTCGTATTTGCAATTGTGAAGTCGCAAAAGAGGCTTGGGATATCTTACAAACTATTCATGAGGGCACTCCTTCTGTTAAACGCTCAAAACTTCAAAGGCTCACGTCTAGTTTCGAAAATCTTTCAATGAAAGATAGTGAGACCTTTGATGAATTTTATGCAAAGTTGAGTGACATTGTAAATTCCAACTTCAATTTAGGAGAAAAAATACCGGAATCCAAGATTGTAGGAAAAATTTTGAGGTCCTTGCCCGATCGGTTCCAACCAAAAGTTACGACTATTGAGGAGGCTCAAGATGTTGATAACCTCAAGCTGGATTATCTGGTTGGAAATCTCCAAACTTATGAGGCACATAGGAATTTCAAAAAGAAACAAAAAGATGCTATTGCTTTTAGTAGTGCTCATAGAGTTGGAGAGGATTCTGATGAGGATTGTGAGATAGATTCCAAGATTACGGCTGCTTTGTTAAACAATTAAAAAAAATCTTTTTTGAAAAAGAATCCTAATCTTTTGGAATCTACTCATACTCATAAATCTAAAGGCAAAGATAAACTCAAAATTAATTCTATAGCCAATAAGGAGAAAGGAAAGATACAAGGGAACTCTGAAAGAGTCCAATGCTATGAATGCCAAGGATTTGGCCACTTTGCTTCAGAATGCCCCACTCGTTTGAAGAAGAAGAAAGCCCTCGTTATCACTTGGGATAATGAATCAGAATCTGATGAATATGAAAATGACAACGAAGATCAAGGCGAAGAGGGACATAAACAATTCCTTGCTTTCATGGCGGCTTCCGAAACTGAAGGACGAACAGAGTATCCGAAGAGGTCGGTTGAGAATGCCATTGATGATGAATCCTCGGGAAGTGATGATGAAGAGCTTGAGCAAGCTTATGAAAAGTTGTATAAGGAATTTCTTAACTTATCCAAATTGAATGACAAACTCACTATGAAACTCAAAGCATGTGAAAGTGAGAATGTCAAACTAAATGAGGAGATTTTCGAGGCTAGGATTGATGCCATCAAGATAGCTAATGATCAACAAGCTCTTTGTGCAAAACTCTTGACTTGTGAGACAGAGAGGAATGAGCTACAACAAATCTATACAACATATAAAGAAAAAATTGAATCTCTCGAGATGTCTCAAGTTGCCTTGGAAGAACTAATGATCAAGAAAGAGGAAGAGCTCAAGTGTGCTATGGCTACCATTGGTCTTTGGAACAAAGGATCAAAGACTTTGGAGGATATCATTGGGTCTCAACAAATGTGTTGTGACAAGAGTGGCATTGGCTTTGGTGATCACAAAGAGCAAAACAGAGTGCATCTACATCTCATGATACAAGAACTCAAGGAAAGGGAGAACAAAAAATTCAACATAAGGATGGACTTCTAAAACTTCCTAGAGTTGGTAAGGTAAAAGAAAAGAAGGTACACCCTGTACACCCTATTTTTATTTGTCATCATTGTGGTATGCATGGTCATATTCGCCCTTATTGTTATTAGTTGCATGGGAGAGTGTCTCATAGAGATGGAAGAAATTCCAACATCTCGTGGGGTAGGAGACACTTCATTGGTGGTAATGAGGTTAAGGGTCATATTAGACCTTATTATTTTGATCAGCTGAAGACCAAACATGAACAGAGGACGTGTTTGACTAGACCTTGGAATATGAAGTTGGAAACCAAGTCGAGACGGGTTCCCATTGAAGGAAAAGGGAACCGCAACGTCAAGACACCACCCAAGAACCGCAATTCTCACAACTTTTTCATACTAAAGCGGTTTGGGTGAGAGTCTTTTAAACTTTTTGTTTAGAAAAAGAAAAAAAAAAAATCCAAAGATTTTCTTAGTATGGTTTTGCAAGCTTGAAATTTTGAGTGGTCCTTGGTGCATATTGGAATTGATAAGAATATCCATTACATGTTAATATGTGTGTGCTTTCTGTGGTCATTACTCATTTTGGAGTGTGTGTTCTTTGATTAGTATGTCTCATTCTGTACACACTCTTGGATTAGCAAATATTGGAGTCTTTCACCTTAGTGATCTTTTTTCTCTATGGACTTCTGGCATGGTGTCGTTTGTTTTTCTAGAGGAATTGACCGATACTAGCATATCATGGGTGATGTTTTGAGTCTCTTAACCACCTTCCATCTTTTTGCATCTCCACGGCTTTCCCCTCTATTCTTTGTAGTCCAGCCATGAGGAAAAAGCTACCTCAGAGTTACCAACTAGGCTATCCTTTTTATATCCATGCTTCTCTGGTTCGGTTTCCATACTCTTGAGCATGTCAGCTGCTAATGAGTGTGCGAAAGAAAGAAAAAAATGTGAAAAAGAAAGAAAAAAAAATGTGCAAAAGAAAGAAAAAAATGTGAAAAAAAAAAAAGATCATTGATTGAGGGGGAGCCTCCGCCTTTACTCACCAAATACCCCTTGATTCTTAGTGGTTTGACTTTCCTTAGTTGTGCTTAGATTCTCTTGCCGGAGGTCCAGCTATCAGATCACTACTAGGATTTAAATCTTGTGTTTGTTGAACTCCAAGAGTCACACACACACTTTTATCATGGGATCTATGCTTTTCACATAATGTATCACTTTCTTTTATGAGGAATCTTCTAGAGGCTGTGCACATTGTGTTTTCAAGTAATTGTGCTTCTTACATAATATTGTGTGTTTCAAGGTCCAAATTTGAAATTCCTTGCTTGCTCCACCATATTATTTTTGTCGTTTTCTTCTTGTTCACTGTTTTTCAGTGTTTGTGGTTGCTTTTAGTGAGGGGGAGTTTGGTTAATTGTTATCATGTCATTGCTTGTGTGTTTTATGCTTTTACTTTAGTTGTTTGTGCTTCCTTCGTCAATTCGTGACAAAAAGGGGGAGAAATGTTGTCAGGTGCATGTGTCTTAGTTTTCATGTTTTCATGCTACATGTTGTTAATATCTCCAAGTCGTATCTATTCATATTTTCCATCTCATGCTTCAAGATAATCTTGTCATATGTTAATTGCTTTTCCATATACTCTTGTGGCACTAATAGTTGTTTTGGAGATTGTGGCACTAATAACTGTTTTGTAGATCACGACCTTGAGAAAGAAGTTTGTTTTTGTTGGTTGTAATGGGTTGGGATAATTAGGATTTTATTTGTTAGGTGTGTTTTGTCACGGCATTGCCAAAGAGGGAGATTGTTAGGTTTTTATTTTTAGCAATCTCGTTTGACAAAACTCCTTTCAGTTTTACTTATTTAGATGCAAATTCAACCCGAATTGTGCCTTACAGAGAAGTTTGTGATGTTAATACTTTCAAGATTGCCACTTCACTGATTATGACGAGGATTGAGCTGCCCGGTCAGCTCGCGGGGGTCGAGGGGGCAGCGCCCCTTGGCGGGTCCGGGGCAGCGCCACGGCAGGGTCGAGGGGTAGCGCCCCCGAAGCAAAATGCAAAATTGCATTCAAAGTTGCCTGTCTGCCCTTGCTCGCTCGAGCGAAGGCTGCGTCTGTGTAAAACCTGAAAGAGATTAATAAACGCTCGAGCGAAGGGTGCGTGGCTCGAGCGAAGTCACTTATGGAAAACACGCGTTTTTGGTTCCTCACTCGAGCGAGCTTCGCAGTCCCAGATTTCTATAAGTACGTGATTCAGTCAGATTTTAGGATTATTTCTTCAGATCTTCTTTTTGGATATTAAGGTTTATATCTGGGGATATTTTGCTAGTTTTCTTTGATGTTTTGATTGAGTATTCAACTCATGGTTTAAAGAGTATACATCAAAGGATTATTTGTTTGTTCTACACAAAAGAGAGAGTTGTTCTTCGGTGGATTCCGAAGAATTCGAGCTTGAAGCTTTGGTAGATTCTAGAGTGGCTCGTCGTTAAGACAATTCCGAGGTGAAGATGGGGTTGGAAGAGGCACATAGGGGTTGGTTCAATTCGGGCGTGGATTCGCTAGGTAATTGAGAGTATACCTGTGTAATTCCTTTATATCTTCTTAGTGGATTGTTTTGTGGCCGTTGCCCGTGGTTTTTTATCATAATTGGAGATGCTCCAATTGTGGTTTTTCCACGTTAAAATCATTGTGTCAATTTGTCTTGATTGTTTAATTGGGATTGTTTTATTGCTTAAAATTGATACATAATCACAAATCAATATCTAGCGGATTTCTAGATTTTTCAATAACAACAACAGAGCATAGCAGCAGACAGATCACAAGCCAACCCCTATCAAGAAACTTGAGATGATCAATCAGCCATTTTCTTAGAAAATCATAAATATGGGTTGCAAATAAGATATCATTAGTGTTGTAACCCTCCTTGCTTCTTGCATAGGAGAATCCAGTGCCAATAGGGACATCTAAAAATGTTATGTTAGCAACAGGAACAATACATCAGCAGTAATAAAGCTCTGCCAAGCAACATTCCCTCTTTCCCTAGCAACTATTGACTGCAGCCAGCTAACATCAACAACAGCATCCCAACACTAACATCAACAACAGAAAAAAATGCAACATCTTAGCCCATATCAGTGTAGAACATATCAAAACATATTAGACACCAGCAACTTTTAGCAACAAATCCCACTGCTGGAGCAACCAAAATCCCCTTGATATAGAACATATCTGTGCAGCCTTCCCCAAACAACATATCAGATCAACATAATCCTCTGTAGTCCACCAAACGAAAGCAACAAAACATCAGCAATAGCCTTCAAGAGATCATCCAAACCAAAACCAGTAAAAGCATCGCAAAATCGCAACAGTAGCATCTTATCACCACCAGTAGCAACAATACATCAATAATACAACATAAGTAAGCTACCAACAGCAACAACTATACTCAATGCCCAAGATAAAAACACTACATCAACCATTATGAAAAACTCCACTGCTATTACATCCACTAACAGACCATCCTCACAACGCATCCCCTGAATTACTAGATGAATTTTCTTACCAGATGGATATTCCTTACAATGTCACCAACATTATAAGAACAACCTGGATCAAATGTTTTCAACCACAAAGCTAACCGAACTTTAATTAGCTTACACAACTCCTCCAAAACTAGTTTCTTGTTAGAAAATATACACTCATTTCTGCATTTCCACACAGACCATACCATCGCTAGTCAATTATACTCACCTATATTTGCCATACAAAAGGACACAACAGCACTAGATGGTTTACTGATTCCAATTTAGATTTGCAGAAAACACACGATAAGTCTACACTGCCCTTTAACACACCAATTCTATTTAGATAATTTGCTATCTTGAGTCTGCCTTTCCATACCAACCAAGTAAAGAATTTGGCTTTAAGTAGAGATAAATTATTCCATATCAAACCAGCTGTTGTCAAAGTAGGCCCAGATTCTAGATCACCCCATTTGTAGGCATTGCTTACCTTGAAACCCCTTCCATGATCAACCTTCCATCTCACATGGTCCTCTATGTCCATACATAACCTTGGCCCTACACCCAATCTGTCAGTAAGCCTTACCACTTCTTCTTTCTTCCACGCATATAGATTTCTTCTGAAATTAAAACACCACCGATCTGTGCTATCATTTCTTGAAATCTGCACATGCAGTGACACATCTTTCTCTATACTCAACTGATACAACTGAGGAAATTGAGCACACAAACTAGAATCCCCTAACCAATTATCCACCCAGAATTGTATTCTTCTACCATTCCCTACTCTGGGTTCCATATTTTCCATATAAAATGTAAAAATTCTTGGGTTAGATTGTGCCACATCCAAAATGTCCCTCAAGATCTTTGAAGTGGAACCTGCTACAGTAGCTAATGGCAGCCACCTTCCACCTATGGATCCATACTTGCTACACACAATTGATTTCCAAAGTGCATCATCCTCCACTGCATATCTCCACCACCATTTGAGTAACATACACTGATTGGTAAGTCTAATATCTCTAATTCCAAGACCCCTTTTTTGTTTATTCATTGTAATCTCATTCCATTTGACTAAATGAATTTTCCTCTTTATATTTGTACCTCTTCACAGAAAATTAGCTTGCAACCTATCAAGTTCCTTAGCCACACTTTCAGGAATCGTAAATAAAGACATGTAGTAAATGGGAAGTGAGGACAAAACAGATTTGATTAGGACCACTCGACCTGCGAATGACAGCAGCCTTCGTTTCCAACTTGATAACTTTTTCTTAAAATTTTTACCATTCATTTATCTTGTTCTATTTGAAATTCATGTAAATGGATGATAAATTTTTCTTCGTGTTTGTGGTATGACCACCCAAACAAGAATCACATAATTTAATAATAAAATTTTATTTGTTTGTGATATGACCACATGAGTTTGTATAATTGCTACTCTCTCACAAATACTATTCAGTGTGTTTAGTTTCAATTTTCTGCATTCAATTATCTAGAAATTGAGTTTTTTATTTTTCGTATTTTTTTGTTTTTAGCGAATATTTTTATAATTCTAAGCAATTTTTTTACTTTTTTAAATGCACCTTACACTACAACAAAATGCACATTCGGCGACCAAAATTGGCGACTAAAAAAAATTTAGTCGCCAAAAGTTATGAAATTGGCGACCAACTAATTTTTTAGTCGCCAAAAGTAAAATATTTAGCTACTAATTTTTTTTAGTCAGGGTATATTTGTTTTTGGCGACTAAAACAAATTTTAGTCGCTAAAAATGCTAGAATTGGTGACCAAAAAAAATTTTAGTCGCCATATATTAAGTTTTGGCTACTAAAATCATTTTGTCGCCGAAAGAAGAATAAAAAATTAATTTTTTACCTTTGGCGACCAAAAAGTTTATTTTCAACGACAAAAAAGAATCTTAGTCGCTGTATATTGAGTTTTGGCTACTAAACCATTTAGTCGCCGAATGAAAAATAAAAAATTATTTTTTTACCTTTGGCGACCAAAATTTTAGTCGCCAAAAGTTTATTTTCAGCGACAAAAAAAAATTTTAGTCGCCAAAAAAGAATTTTATTGTTATTTGGCGACCAAAAATATATTTAGTCGCTAAAAGTTGTAATATTTGTTTTAGAGGGAAACAAATTATTTTTGGTGCCCGATCTATTTACACTCTGTTCTGTCTCTCACACACATAGATACACGATATACACTTCTGTGTCAAACACTAGCAAACCTCACTCTCACCATCCCGACTCACCATCCCTGCTAACAGTTACCATTGAACTTCCACCACCGACCATCGCGCCTCTCGCCACCGTCGCTCACCATCGCGGCCCCCCTCCCAGCCACATTCAGGTTTCTCTCTCTCTCTTCCTCTATTTCCCCATTTCACCATCTCAGATCTAGGGTTTTATTTTATTCGTTGCTTGTTTCTCTTAATTTTATCTCAGGTTACAATTTTGGGTCTCTTTTTAAATTTTTAATCTTTCTATTTTGTTGCTATATATGTGTGTGTAGTTTGGTCAAGTTTCTCATCTGGGTGTGCGAGTTTCTTTGACTTGTAGTGTTGGTTTTTGAATCTATGAATGATAATTGTTTTTTTTTTTTCTATTGGTTTCTTGATTCTCTTAATTTTATCTTCGGTTCTCTCTCTCTCTCTCTCTCTCTCTCTCTCTCTCTCTCTCTCTTATCTGTGAAATTGCAATTTTTTAATGTGTTGGTGGATTGGTTGTAGGGACAAATCAATGTCGGGTCATTCTGTGACGCTTAGAGAAACAGTTGCAGTGACTTCCACCGAGATCAGTGGGGCTACAGCTTATGAAGTTTCTGGTATGGGCTTATCATGTTGATCTTATTCGATTTTATGTATCCTAATTTGGGATTTGTTCTAACAGTGTTTTAAATGATTGAATTGTGTTGATTTTGACAATTAGTTGCAGCTTGATCTTTTATTTTGTGTTGCTAAATCTTTTATGCTTTAAAATTCTGCAAATTTGATGCAAAAATTTGTGCTTTATTTGTGGTTTTAATGGTATTTAGGGTCTGGTGTTGACTCTTTCATTCAGGGACTCCTGTGGATTGTGTGTCATTAGCATTATCTGGGGCACTATTTTCTTGGTCAAAGCCTCTGCTGGTATGCTGTCATATATGGGATTATTGATGCATTTTGTTTTTGGTCATTGTCCAATGATTTAAGTTTTTGATCTGATGTTTAGGTAATAAGTGGAATCAACAAGGGTTCAAGTTGTGGCCATCACATGTAAGTAATTTGCATGCGGTTTTGTGATTTCTGTGTAGCTAGATCATCCAGCTTGCCTAGATAATTTTACTTTTGGGCTCGTCTTACAATATATATATATATAATTTTTTTGCTTGTGGATTTTTCGCACTCTATCCTCGACAGTTTGCTGAAGTTGTTAAGATGCGAATGGGGGTTGAATTGAATTTTGTTATTATTTTTTAATGCATGTTTTATGTATGGTGTTGAAGAATTATCAATTATGTTTATTGCTTGGGAGTTCTCCAGGTTCTATTCAGGTGTTGTAGCTGGAGCTAGAGAGTCATTGATGAGTGGTGTACCATCTATGTCAATTTCACTGAACTGGTGGGTTTTGGTGCTTTACTCTTGTTATTTCTTGTTGTTTTCTTATCTCTCTTGATATGTCTAACATATTGTTATCATCAATTATTTCAGGAAGAAGGATGAAAGTCAAGATAGTGATTTCAAGGATGCTGTGGCTGTCAGTTTACCTTTAATAAACGCAGCCATAAGAGATATAGAGAAGGGAATTTTCCCCAAAAGTTGCTTACTGAATATTGAAGTTCCAACATCTCCTCTGCAAAACAAGGTTTGCCTCTTTTAAGTATTTTATGTCAGATTTTTGGCTTTTATACTCAAAACACTGTAATACATTGAAGAAATGCTTGACAAACTTCACAGAGCATGTCCTTTATTGATAATATACTATTAAATTTAGCTCATATAATTTCCCTTGGTTAATCAATTGATTGGTTGGCTGGCATCTATAGTGTTGGCAGATGATGATATTACCTCCCTTTCTAATGTTTTTCCTATTACATTAGCTTTACTTGCTGAGCTAGAGCTGGCAAATTTTAAACATTTCATAAAGAACAGCGTGGTGCAAGCCTTGTAGCTCAATGTTTAGGAACTTGTAAGGCTGCCATCCAGTCATGGGTTCAACCCTCTCCCCCTCCTGTCTCCAATACGCCCTCTCTTAGTTTAGATAATATAAATTGTTTCTCGATATACTCAAAAATAAGAAAAAGAAAAAAAGAGAACATACATTTCTTCAGTGATTCCTATTCACTGTTATCTTCCTAAATGGAAAATGACTTAATATCATGGAAAATGCGTCTCTGGTCACCATGTTATAATGAAAAAGAAAATTTGACTGTAGAGCACTGCAGCAAGATAGGTTTCATTGCTCCTTAGTCTTGCAGCAAGGGGCATCATTCCTAAGCAAGCACCACCTAAATGGTTGCTATCCTAATACATCATTTGCACGTGGCATTATATCAGTGGCAATGGTGCAAATCTCTCTTGTGCTGATATGATACAACCTGATCTTTTTGACTGTGCCATGCATATTGTTTTACGATTCCAGTGGCTTCTGAAATACTCTTATTCTTTCAAAATATGAAATACTTCCTGGCTGTATTCTTTAAAAATGGTTTTTTTCATTCATATGTTTGTGTTTCATTCATTTTCTGGACAGGGCTTTAAATTGACCAAGCAAAGTCTCTGGAGATCCACACCAAGCTGGCTAGCCATCTCAGCCAACAGGTCTGCAGGGCGTTTCATGTCCAATCAGCAAAGCCTTGGCATGCAGCTTGCTCAGCTCAGTCGAGACGCTTCTGCTGCTGTGAGTAGTTTTTCACAAGATTTAATAAGTTGTCCTTTTACCATGAGGATCATTGTGACCTTTTCAGTGTCTTTCTCAAATTTTCACCTTTTTGTTTCCTTCAGAATGATCTTTCTATTTCTCTCTCGAAGGTACTTCTTCCTTTGGAGTCTTACTTGAAAATTAAAACTATTATTTCAAGCTAGATTTACAAATTTATTTATTTATTTTTAATCTATGTAGAAGTTCACTACAATGTAATATTCCTAGTGCATCCAAGAACAAGTTCAATGAAATACTGGCAGAGTAGTGAAGCATACGTTTTCTAAGTTCTGATCCATCGTGTAAATTTTTCTTCATACGTATAGTGATTTTGCTTGCCATTTTTTTATTGGTCTCCGTTTGTTTTTCTGTTAATGGTTTAGTTGTTAATGAAGGGATGACTCAGGTAATCTTTGGTGTTTGCAGTTTGTGGACAAGGAGCAGGAAGATGTGGATGAGGATCTCGATAGTTTGTGAAGAAAGGTGGAATGTATAATGATTCATTGTGATAGATAGTTCTCGTTCATCCATTGGAGATATGATTTCTAATGCATAATAGTCAGAAGGTATGATTTCTAATGCATAATACTCTATTGGGTCATTCACTTTTTGCTCTAATTCTAGCTTCCCATTAATGGCTTTTATCAATATTTTTGGTTTCTATTTCTCTTCTTCTACTTTGAGTTTACTCTGTTTCTTTGGCCCCCCATGAATTGTTGGTTTGGGAAGTTGTTATGGCTTTTCCATTTGGAGTGGATTTTATTATTATTTTATTTTTATTTTTATTTTTTTCGTGGTCTTATCATGGAAGGGGATTTCAATGGGACATCAAAATGCATCAAATTGGTTTTGATTTCTGAGAGGGTAATTTATATATATAAATTGGGCCGAGCGGGGCCGCTGTGGGCCTCAGTTTGGAAGGCTGAGTAATAGTGCCATATAAAGCTACTCCGGTCCCAATAGACGTAAGGCTATTCCGGTCGCAAGGAAATTATATCGTCACCGTGCACCATGTTATATAACCATTTACGGCGCCAGTGGGGTTAGTTTGGTCTAAGGGCCTTGTTAATATTTAGTTCGGTTTATGCTTACCACGTTGATGAAGAAGAACCGAGGTGAAAACAGTAACTAAAGAGAGAGAGAGCCGACTAAGTGTATTCGGTTCAAGATCACAATGTGCCTTGCTTACTTCGGTCGTAAGGTAGTTCGGCTGTGGTAGAACCATCTCACTTGGTTTAAGCAGTGAGGGGGGTGTTGGAGATGCATTATCTCTTAGGAGTATGAATCGTAGGAGGACTCTACATGGAGGAGTAAGAGTCCTACTAGGATTGTGCCACGCGAAACCTATAAAAGCTCACCAATATCACCTTTGGAGAGGTAAACAACGTTGTTTTTTTCTGAATACACAGAGCTTTTGTCTATTTGTCAAGCTTACTGACTTAGGCATCGGAGAGGTTTCCGCACACACCCGCCGGCTAGCTCACGTGTGTATTTTCAGGTAGTTGAACGACGTCGTACGGAGGAGCACAGACTTGGTCAACAGGATTATACGAGAAGGTGTATTTCTTTCCCGTGCAATTGGCGCCGTCTGTGGGAATTCAGACAAGAACAACCTCTTGATCAAGCTTTTCCTCTCAAAAATCAATGGCGCACAACGAAGAATTACCACAGTCCGCCGTTGACGGACTAACTCCAGAAGGGGGTGCAAGGCGCGAAGGCCTACCCTTGGTTCTCCCATGGCGAACCTGGAACCACAAGACAAAATTCCAGGAGGGATGCAAGGGGACGAAGGCGGAATAACAGCCCCACCACTCTCGTTCGCAAAGCCCAGAAAGACAAAGACGCAGATTGATCCAAACTTTGGAGGATCGCGTCAGGGAACAAGACGAATTGATCCGTCGGATGGCAGCGGACATGGAATCTCTAAAGCGCCAGGTGAAGGGAAAGGAGTGGCGACAGGAGAGGGGCGCACAAACAAGACGCCCCCTCGCCACTCGGAATCGTAGCAGTAATACTACACACCCTCACAAGCAGAGAGTAAAAGCCTCAGGACAGGCGATACCCAATCCAAGTCTCCAGAACTCGTCACTCCAGTCTGAGAGGACGAGATCTGAGAGGTCTACACCGAGGGAAGCACATATGGCCCTCACATACGCACCAGACGAGATCCAGACAGACAGAGTTGCCCAGATCGTCCGACCTACGAACCGTGTTAGAAGAGAAGGCACGGTGGAAGGAGGACGCCAGGGCACGCGATCCGCACAGAGTTTCTGCCTTACAGCGGTTGGCTCCTCGGACGCATGGAAGCGTCGAGGTTGGAATGCCAATACCGCGCCCCGCCTACGAACCAACGGACAAGGCGTTGGCGAGGCTGCAGACCTCATTTCGCATTCGTCCAGCAATTGAGAACGCACCCTACCTTCAGGCTTCTACAGCCCAAATTCACCACATACGAGGGGAAGACGGACCCTTACTCACACTTAAGCCACTTTGCCAGGTCATGGCTGTATACCGGCGGAATGAGGCCTGATGCATCCTATTCCTTCAAGCCTTGGCGACCTAGGCCTGACTTGGTTTGAGAAACTTCCAGAAGGCAGCATAGCCTCCTGGGCGCAATTGGCGGAGGCGTTCGTGACAAGGTTCCGAACAAACACTAAAACTCGGTGGAGATCGACCAGCTACTCTCCATCGACATGGGCGACAAGGAGACCCTAAGATCATACAACAGTCGCTACTGGGAGACATTCAACCAGATTGGGGACTGCCCACCAATCTCGCCATTGCGCAGTACAAAAGAGGCCTTCCAGTCGGGAACAGACTGAGGGACTCTATCACCATGACACCGCCCCTCACCATGGAAGCCCTGATGGAGAGAGTGCATCAGCACATCAGGGTGGAAGAGGATGGCGCACGTGCCAAAGCAAAATCTGGCGCGACCGCAGTACCAGAAAAGAAGCCTCAGCAAAGGTCAACGCGGTAGACCGTCCGAACAGAAACGGACGTGGCAAAAAGACAACGGAGAAGACCAGGACAAAAGATGGTTGAGAGTCCGCACTGCCATAACCACGGTCTTCAAGAAACCGATCTACCGAATACTTAGCGAGATTCGAGACGAGCCTTTCGTCAAGTGGCCAGCCAAGTTAGGCGAAGCTCAGAAGGACTACGACGACAGATCACGGTGCACCTTCCATAAAGAAGGGGCACCGCACTGAGAATTGCACGCCATTGAGACAGCACTGGAGGAGTTGGTGGCAGCAGGCCACCTGGACAAATACATAAAGGAGGGGCGCAACCAGCCCCCCAGGACCATAATAACCCCAACGGAATGCCGATCGACGCCCCACCTCAAGGCATTATCACGTAATACATGGAGTCTTTGAACCTGAGCGTGTATGCGAGCTCAGAGGATCAATCAAAAAGGCTGAGCACTTAAGAGAGGTGCTAAGTGCCCAACCTGCAGTCAAGAAGGGGAAGACAGAGGCCACAAATGTCATGTCTTTTTCGGATAAAGACTTGGCAAGGATATATTGCCCTCACAATGATGCCCTGGTCGTCACTCTCCGAGTCAAGATTTTGACGTCAAGCGGATTCTGATTGACCAGGGTAGTTCATGTGAAATCATGTACTATGAAACCTTCAAACAACTAAAGTTGCAAGATAAAGACTTGGCGCCTGCCGTATCTCCCCTAATGGATTCAACTCCATGCCAGAATGGCCCGTCGGCAAAATAATCCTCCCAGTCAGAGCAGGGAGTGTGACGAAACAAGTGGAGTTCTGGGTGTTGAAGGTCCCCTCCACTTACAACATTATCTTGGGCAGGACATGGCTGCATGCCATGCGCTCGGTGGCGTCCTCCTACCACCAAGTGATGCGGTTCCCAACGACGCCGGAGTAATTGAGGAGTCTATGGAGACCAGATCATGTCAAAGCAGTGCTTTGTCACAGTGAATGGCAGCCGCGCTGCCAAGGATACGTTCATTCGGTGGAAGAACCTGAGAGTAATGAACTATTCGCAGATGTTGGCAAAGCGGCTAGTCAGAAAGCAGTGGAGGACTTGGTGGAGGTCAAAATAGATGAAAAGAACCCGGATAAGTTCTTTTTGCTTGGTTCGTCGTTGTCCAGCACTGAGAGATGGAGGTCTTGGAATTTTTGACCTCCAACATCGAAGTGTTCGCCTGGACCCCATACGACATGCCAGGCATTGATCCCAACTTCATCTGTCACCAACTCAATGTCCACCCTTCTGCCAGTCACCAACTCAATGTCCACCCTTCTGCCAGACCAATCATTTAGCGCACCCGCAGATCGGCACTCCACCACGCCGAATAGTGGCAGAAGAAGTAGGAAACCTTTGGAGGCAGGGCAATCAGAGAGTGCACTACCCAAGATGGATCTCCAACACCGTCGTAGTGCAAAGAAGAATGGCAAGTGGCGTATTTGCGTCGATACAAAACGGTCAACAAGGCGTGCCAAAAGACAGCTTTCCTCTACCACGGATAGATCAATTGGTAGACCTAACGGCGGGGCACAACCGACTTAGTTTTCCTGGATGCATATAGAGGCTACCATCAAATTGCCATGCACGAACCAGATCAAGAAGTTACGTCCTTCACAACGCAAGAGGACTATACTGCTACAAGGTCATGCCCTTTGGCCTAAAAACGCAGGGGCGACATTCCAGAGAATGGTCACCAAGATGTTTGAGCCGTTATTAGGCAGAACAATGGAGGCTTACATCGACGATATGGTGGTCAAGAGCAAAGATGAGAATGACCATCTGAAGGACCTAGGTGAGATGTTTGAGATCCTGAAGAAGCACAAGCTACGCCTCAACGCGTCGAAGTGTGCATTCGGAGTAGGATCTGGTAAATTCCTGGGCTTCCTAGTGACCAACCGGGGTATTGAGGCAGACCCCTCTCAGATCAAGG
Source organism: Camellia japonica (assembly GCA_030407325.1). Classification (NCBI taxonomy): domain Eukaryota; kingdom Viridiplantae; phylum Streptophyta; class Magnoliopsida; order Ericales; family Theaceae; genus Camellia; species Camellia japonica. Next base: position 11,896,461 of record JAPPVO010000032.1, on the reverse strand, counting down.
CGATTCAGGATCTGGAGAGACAAACTCTGTAAAAGAAGTACAGCATCTCACCGGCATGGCCGCTGCGTTCAATCGATTCATAAGCGGTCGTCAGACAGACTACGACCATTCTTCCATGCTCTGAAAGCCAAGTTTGAATGGGACGACGAATGCGACCAAGCTTTGGAAAGCTTAAAGAATACATGTCTTCTCCACCACTACTTGTAACTCCAATTCCTGGAGAAGAACTCTTCTTGTACCTAGCAGTCTCGCAGCACGCAATCAGCGTAGTGTTGGTCCGCGCAAAAGGAATCCAGCATCTGCCCATCTATTATGTCAGCAAGACATTACTAGGCACCGAAACGAGGTACTTGCCACTGGAGAAACTGGCATTGGCCTTGATGATGGCCTCAAGAAAGTTGTCGCACTACTTTCACGCCCACACCATAGTTGTTCTCACAGCCTTCCCATTAAAGGCTTTATTTGAAAGAGCAAACTTCTCTGGGCGAATTCTGAAGTGGGCAGTAGAGTTGGGACAATACGACATCAAGTTCCAACCTAGGACCGCAATAAAAGCACAAGCATTGGCAGATTTTGTCGCATAATTCACACCAGGAAGTCATCACATCTGCCAAGTCGACCTAACTGAAATAACCGAACTAGGGATGGAAGTTGACGTCGGAATAACGCAACCCCTAGTAATGGTTATTTAGTCAGGTCCCAAGGCAAACCAGAGTAAGGAAATGAAGGAAGAAGCAAACCATGCTACACCAAGTCAGGACTCGCCAACAAATAAAGACTTGGTGCAAACAGAAAGCAAGGGGCAGACAACGAGCATGGACTCTGAAGAAGACACCTACAGCATGGAAGATCCCAAGGCATCATCTGATCCCTCCACCTGCTGGAAATTGTTCGTTGGAGAGATGTGGAAGCTCTTCGTGGATGGAGCATCCAACCGGCATGGAGCAGGACTTGGCATAGTCCTCATCTCTCCAGACGGCCTAGTAGTGGAACAGGCAATCAACCTTGGCTTCCCAGCATCAAACAACGAAGCGGAGTATGAAGCGTTTCTGGCAGGCCTCAAGTCAGCATTCTACATGAAGGCCACCGAGCTAATGGTTTACAGCGACTCACAGCTGGTGGTAAACCAAATATCTGGCGACTACGAGGCAAAGGATGATAGAATGGCCAAGTACCAAGAATTGGTCAGAACAGAGATAAAGAAGTTTGAAGTGGTGAGGATAGAACAGATCGGCAGAGAGGAAAACAACAGAGCAGACGAACTCGCAGGCTTCGCCTAATGGCAGATACCTCCATCCCTCATCCACTACTAATCGACTATTTGCCTAGCCAAGCATTGAAGACGCAGAAGCAGAAGAGGTATGTTACGCCGATCTAGGCCCTTCTTGGATGGATCCCATCATATTATTCCTGAAAGACGGCACCCTACCAGAAGAGAAGAAAGAAGCCAACAGAATAAGAGCAAAGTCGCAGCGATTTTGGCTCTCCCCATCTTTGGCATTGTACAAAAGTCGTTCTCAGGACCTTACCTAAAATGTGTTCACCCCAGCAAAGTGGAAGCGTTTCTGTTCGAAATATATGAGGGTGTCTGCGGCAGCCATCAAGGAGGAAGATCATTGGCATACCGAGCAATTTCACAAGGATACTGGTGGCCATACATGCAAGCAGATTCAGAGAAGTATGTCAAAAAGTGCGAAAAGTGCCAAAAGTTCGCACATCAAATACACCAACCTGCCAGAGAACTTCTACCTCTAACTAGCCCATGGCCCTTCGCAATGTGGGGATTGGACATAGTAGGCCCACTTCCAACAGCTCCAGGCAACAGGAAGTTCTTCTTGCCGCAACCGACTACTTTACAAAGTGGGTGGAAGCAGAAGCCTTGGCGTCAATCAAGGAGAAAGATGTAAAGAAGTTTGTCTGGCAGAATATCATCACTCGATTTGGCATACCAAAGGCATTAATCTCAGACAACGGCACTCAGTTCGACGGCAGAATTTTCAGAGGCTTTTGTGAAGAGTACAAGATAGAGTTCTACAATTCTACACCGGCATATCCCCAAGCAAATGGTCAGGCAGAGGCATCAAACAAGGTAGTCTTGGATGGATTAAAGAAAGGTTAGAGAGAGCAAAGGCAAGTGGGCAGAAGAGCTCCCCTATGTTTTATGGGCTTACCGCACCACGCCTCGACGATCAACAGGAGAAACACCATTCTCCTTAGCCTATGGCATGGAAGCAGTCATCCCTTAGAAGTTGGCCTCCCCACAATTCGAAGCGAAAACTTTGATCCAGACTTAAATGGCAAAGCCATAGCATTGGAGCTTGACCTTGCGGAGAAAGAAGAGACAGAGCATTGGTTCACATCGCCTCCTACCAACAAGAGTTGTCCAGAAAGTACAACAAAACAGTGCATCCAAGGCAATTTAAGATCGGAGATTGGGTGCTGCGCAAAGTGATGGGAAACACCTTAGTTCGAGGAGATGGCAAGCTGGGGCCTAATTGGGAAGGACCTTACAAAGTGGTTGGATTAGCAGGCAAAGGAGCATACCACTTGGAAGATGAGGACGGCAAAGCAATTCCCAGGCCATGGAACACTGCAAATCTCAAGTTGTTTTATTTCTAGCTTTTTTTCCTTTTAAGTATGTGTAATTTTTTACTTTCTCAATAAAACAAGTCGATTCTTTTTCAGTATAATTGTTTTCAGTAGACAGTCACTTTAGTATATTAGGAGCATTGTAAACATAGTTGGCCGGAATAACCAACTATGACCCTTCCTAAGCCCAGGATAAGGATCGGGCTGCAGGACATTTGGTCGGAATAACCAAACACCATATTCTAAGTTGGCTGGGAGGTTGGCTGGATTAAACCAACTCTTGTTACTCTTCAGCCAAAGTAAGTGTATGGCTGAAGAGTGGTTGGCTGGATTAAACCAACTCTTGTTACTCTTCAGCCAAAGTAAGTGTATGGCTGAAGAGTGGTTGGCTGGATTAAACCAACTCTTGTTACTCTTCAGCCGAAGTAAGTGTATGGCTGAAGAGTGGTTGGCTGGATTAAACCAACTCTTGTACTCTTCAGCCGAAGTAAGTGTATGGCTGAAGAGTGGTTGGCTGGATTAAACCAACTCTTGTACTCTTCAGCCGAAGTAAGTGTATGGCTGAAGAGTGGTTGGCTGGATTAAACCAACTCTTTGTACTCTTCAGCCGAAGTAAGTGTATGGCTGAAGAGTGGTTGGATGGATTGAACCAACTCTTTATACTCCTCAGCCGAAGTAAGTATATTGGCTGAAGAGTGGTTGGTTGGATTAAACCAACTCTTTGTACTCTTCAACCGAAGTGAGTATATCGGTTGAAGAGTGGTTGGCTAGTAAGTCAGATAGCTTAAACCGGAGTACGGTATATCAGCCAAGAAATATTTTGAATAGCAGTTAGAAAGCAGGCATCCAAACCGAGATCACAGTCGACCAAACGAATTCATTGAAACATTCATTACAAGTGCAAGCATACAGAACAAAACCGGAATAAGAGTTGTGCACAGAAGATCTTTCATTGAAGTGCAAAAGAAATACAACGGGGGCCGCAGCCCGGTTACAAGTTCAAAAGAAAAAAAAGAAGAAAATCATCTGAAAAGTTCATCAATTTCAGCATCAAAGTCACCATCAGCATCTGTTCGAAGTCCGGTTTGAGGTGGGAGCTCGGTCTCAACTTGGACCTCAGTGTCAACTGGCAGCACGGTGTCAGTCGGTCGCCCATCAGTTAGGTCTTCCACAACCGGCTCCAACCGAAGTGATTGATTGTTGGCCTGCTCATTGACAACCGAAGCGTCCGTTGGCTCATCTTCATCATCATCATCATCATCATCATCATCATCATCATCATCAGATCCTTCAAGAAATTGCTTCTGTAGATCGGCAGCATACTGCGACAGTGAAGCCGGAATGAAATACGGAGGAGCACTGTAGACCTCGGTGTCGGGTGCACAGCCGAGCTGCTCCACGACACTCTCCAGCCACATTTGAAGAATAGGTCCTTGGCTGCTTCGCACTGTTGGATGTAGCCGTCCTCTGCCTTCTTGAAGCCTTGTTTTTCGGCATTTTTCATGCCCTCCTTCAATTGGGCTATCTCGGCATCCTTCTTCTTTTCAATCTTTGCCAGCAGGCGCAGCTACTTGTCCTTTGCCTCAACGGCAACCTTTTACTTTTCGGCTTCGGCCGAACTAACCAGTCCGGTCAGTCGGCCGTTCTCAAACTGTAGCTCGGCCAATTGCTTTTTGACCTCTTCTAGCTCGGCCGATTTTTCTTCGGCTTCTGCCATGGCCTGCCTTGTATTTTTTCTAAGTTCCAGCACTTTCCTGTGTGTGATACGGTTTTTCTGAATGGCCTGCAAGAGAATAGTAATTTTCTTCTCAGCCGAAGTAAGAGTTGGGAAAAAAATAGAAAGAAAAAAGGACAGTGCTACTTACCAGGATCATTGATTTTGTTGAAGACCGGATGGCCTTCAGTTCGGTGTTGAGTTGCTTTTGGTGGTGCTCCATGTCCTTGGGAAGGCACACACTCTTGGCTAGATTGAAAGCCATCGAGTGGTCCTTCTCAGCAACAACCGAGTCAGAGTCAAGTATAGCCCGGTCCTAGAAGGTCAATCAGTTAGAAGAGGCAGCTCGGTCAGAGTGCTCCGGTTGGGGGCTTTGTTGAGGACGTGAAGGAGGACTTGGTGGCAGAATCCTCTCATCCTCATCGGCAAGTCGTTGCTCGGTTTGGCTAGTCCGGGCACGCTTGCCTGGGCGAGATGAGGACGGCCGTTGAGATGGGAGGGCTACCACGGTCTCAGTTGCCTGGCCGGTTTGTGGTACCTCGGCTGGGTTTGATGCGGTCAGCAGGGCCTTTAGTCTGCTCCTTTTGGCCATCTCTTGTTCGGCAGTGAGAGGCACTAGGTTGATCTGAGGCAAGGAGGGATCCGGCTCTGGAGCGTCTTCCAGAAGGAAGTCGGTCACTCTGGCTTTTCGGCGACCGGTGTAACGGTAGGTCGGCTCAAAACGTAACAGCTTAGCCCAACTCCTTTCTTTAACACGCAGTGCGGCGTGAAATACGCCTAAGTTGGGGTAGCTATACAATGAATGAATGTGGGCTGGATCTGCATGAAAAAGACAACTGTTAGTTCGACTTAAAATTAGCAATCGGAGTAAACAAAAAGTTGAAAGCAAGGAGACCGAAGTAAAGTGTACCAGGGATTCCTTTTTTTCCAGTTTATACTTCGGCCTGGGATCTGGGCTTGGTGGTCTTCAAAATTCCCAGATACCCAGAAAAAATCGTCGTCGTTCAAGTCCTTATCCGGCGTGTCTTTTATTATTTTTTCACGTCGGCGACGTATTCTTAAGTAGTATACCCATCCATCCTCTTTGGATCCTAAGGAGTATTGGTGGAATATTTCGGCTAGACCGAGGTTCAGACCGGTTTGGCGGTTTAGTTCGGCGATGCCCATTATTATACGGTATGAGTTGGTTGATAGTTGGGTAGGGCAAATTCGGGTTTGCCTAAGGAATTCGCAAATTAGAGGTTGGACTGGGAATCTCAGTCCGGTTTCTATTATTGAAAACAGGGTAAAAGGCACAAAACCCTCATTCCCCCAAGGTATGGTGTCTTTTTTGGCGAGGGTGAGGTGGACATCGGCTGGTATGTTGTAATCCTTACGGAATTTGGCTAGACCTTCTGGGGTTTCTACTAAAAACCTATATTTCCCCATTTATTGTATAAATAAAGAATAAATTAGTTCGGTTGAGAAGTTGTGCTCAGAAGCTCGGTCGAGCGCTCAAGAGAATGGCTTGGGCAACCTAAAGTCTGCAAAGTGGAAAAACAAGGTATTAAGCACAGATCGTTGACCGTGCTACAAAACAGAGCAAGAAAAGAGAAGTCTTACTTTGGCTACATAGGGCACTACAGGATCTACTTCGGTTACAACAAGGTGTTTGTTATCTCGGCTCGGCAGGATGTTTGGTTATCTCGATTCTACCTATGGGTTTGTTACTCCGGTTGGGCATCAAGGGGCAGCTTTCTGAGTTCGGTTTAGAAACTGAGAAAGCTGGCTTAGCCCCCGAAGGCTCAGCTCGGTTGTGGCCAAGATTTCTAGTTCGGCGAGTTTTTATTTCGGCTAATGTGAATACAGTTGGTGACCTATTGAAACTACTGTTATATGCATAAATTCTAGTTCGGTTTTAGTTTGCCTAAATCTACATACAGCAAAAACAGTGTCCTAGTTCGGTTGAGACATGTTTAAAGATCAAACAAGTGTTCTATAGTTATTTCTTGAAATTCAAGAGGTTCTTATGAACTTCTTTCCAGAAACAAAGTCAAGCGTAAAAAGTGTTTTGCAAAAAACACATGAAACACACTACAATGGACAAAAACGAAGAAAGCAAGACGGATGTACAAAACTTACCAGATAAAGCAGAGAAGCTGGAAGTGGAAGCAACGGCAGTGATGAGGAACACGAAGCAAGATTCACAGTTGCAAACGTTGAAAAGCAATAGAGCAAGAGAGAGAGAGCAGAAAGAGTGAATAGTGTAGTGTTTGATCTGGGTAAAATGAAAGGTTTTTGTTTTGGTCGAAAGGAAAAAGCGGGAACTATTCAAAAATTGCATAGTATGAGGGCGGCGTTACAGCTGGGATTGGCCAATCAAAGGCTGCCACGTGTCACTGGAAAGGGAAGCGTTTCAGTTGCTGCAAATTGAAGAGACGTTTTGACCGGATGTGCACAGCTCAGCTTAAGTTTAGCTCGGCTGGATAAGTAAATGGTTTTTTTAGCTCGGCTGGAGAGGCTAAAAGGTTTTCAGCTCGACCGGAATAGCTATACGATTGTAGCTCGGCTGGAAAGGCTTGCAAACTCTAGCTCGGTTGTTAAACAGGTAATCCCTATCATGCTATGGAGATAGAATTAAGGGGCAATTGAGAGGGTAATTTATATATATAAATTGGGCCGAGCGGGGCCGCTATGGGCCTCAGTTTGGAAGGCTGAGTAATAGTGCCATATAAAGCTACTCCGGTCCCAGATAGACGTAAGGCTATTCCGGTCGCAAGGAAATTATATCGGCCACCGTGCACCATGTTATACCGGTTACGGCGCAGTGGGGTTAGTTTGGTCTAAGGGCCTTGTTAATATTTAGTTCGGTTTATGCTTACCACGGTTGATGAAGAAGAACCGAGGTGAAAACAGTAACTAGAGAGCCGGACTAAGTGTAGTTCGGTTCAAGATCACATGTGCCTTGCTTACTTCGGTCGTAAGGTAGTTCGGCTGTGGTAGAACCATCTCACTTGGTTTAACCAGTGAGGGTGGTGTTGAGAGAAGCATTATCTCTCAGGAGTATGAATCCTAGGAGGACTCTACATGGAGGAGTAAGAGTCCTACTAGGATTGTGCCACGCGAAACCTATAAAAGCTCACCAATATCACCTTTGAAGAGGTAACACAACTTTGTTTTCTGAATACACAGAGCTTTTGTCTATTTGTCAAGCTTACTGACTTAGGCATCGGAGAGGTTTCCGGCACACACCCGCCGGCTAGCTCACTTGTGTATTTTCAGGTAGTTGAACGACGTCGTACGGAGGAGCGCAGACTTGGTCAACAGGATTATACGAGAAGGTGTATTTCTTTCCCGTATATATATAAATTACCCTCTCAATTGCTTCTGAAATACTCTTATTCTTTCAAAATATGAAATACTTCCTGGCTGTATTCTTTAAAAATGGTTTCTTTCATTCATATGTTTGTGTTTCATTCATTTTCTGGACAAGGCTTTAAATTGACCAAGCAAAGTCTCTGGAGATCCACACCAAGCTGGCTAGCCATCTCAACCAACAGGTATGCAGGGCGTTTCATGTCCAATTAGCAAAGCCTTGGCATGCAGCTTGCTCAGCTCAATCGAGACGCTTCTGCTGTTGTGAGTAGTTTTTCACAAGATTTAATAAGTTGTCCTTTTACCATGAGGATCATTGTGACCTTTTCAGTGTCTTTCTCAAATTTTCACATTTTTGTTTCCTTCAGAATGATCTTTCTATTTCTCTCTCGAAGGTACTTCCTTTTTGGAGTCTTACTTGAAAATTAAAACTATTATTTCAAGCTAGATTTACAAATTTATTTATTTATTTTTAATCTATGTAGAAGTTCACTACAATGTAATATTCCTAGTGCATCCAAGAACAAGTTCAATGAAATACTGGCAGAGTAAGTGAAGCATACGTTTTCTAAGTTCTGATCCATCGTGTAAATTTTTCTTCATACGTACAGTGATTTTGCTTGCCATTTTTTTATTGGTCTTCGTTTGTTTTTCTGTTAATGGTTTAGTTGTTAATGAAGGGATGACTCAGGTAATCTTTGGTGTTTGCAGTTTGTGGACAAGGAGCAGGAAGATGTGGATGAGGATCTCGATAGTTTGTGAAGAAAGGTGGAATGTCTAATGATTCATTGTGATAGATAGTTCTCGTTCATCCATTGGAGATATGATTTCTAATGCATAATAGTCAGAAGGTATGATTTCTAATGCATAATACTCTATTGGGTCATTCACTTTTTGCTCTAATTCTAGCTTCCCATTAATGGCTTTTATCAATATTTTTGGTTTCTATTTCTCTTCTTCTACTTTGAGTTTACTCTGTTTCTTTGGCCCCCCATGAATTGTTGGTTTGGGAAGTTGTTATGGCTTTTCCATTTGGAGTGGATTTTATTATTATTTTATTTTATTTTATTTTTATTTTTATTTTTTTCGTGGTCTTATCATGGAAGGGGATTTTAATGGGACATCAAAATGCATCAAATTGGTTTTGATTTCAATGGGACATCATGATGCTAGTCTTGTGTGCTCTAGAAAGTGGGTTTACAAAATGATCTTCTATATCATTTCCTTATTTTATTTTGTTTTATTTTACAGGGATTAAAGTCAAACCTGGCTCACCATACACTTGCCAACTTGATCCGGGAGTAAAGCTTCACATATCTCAGGTTTATTTTCCTTTCTCAAACTAATGCCTCTTTCCTAGATTCAACCATATATAGTCAACAAAACTTTGGTTTTAGATCCCATATTTCTCAAGGTTTTATTTATTTTTAAAAAAAATTATGTATATATATGTTACGATTTGATGGAATGTTTTGTAAAAGACACCCAATTTTGATATAAAAACAAGGCCTATAAAAAAAATAATCAATGTTTTACTATCTAAAAAAAAAAAAACCAATATTTTAAAACTCAGATGTTATAGTTAATAAAATAGATAATCAATTGAGTTAGCTCAATTGGCCTCTTTTGTGTACATTTTGACTAAGAGAGGTGGTAAGGGAATGATGGAGGGAGAAAAGAGGGAGAAATTTGGTTTGGCATATTACTTCACTGCTGATAGGAGATGAATGAATTTATAGTGACTCTAAGACATTAGTTTGTGTGTTACTCTCTCTCTCTCTCTCTCTCTCTCTCTTTCTCTCTCTCTCTCTCTCTCTCCACGTGTATTAGTTTGTGTGAAATGTGTTTTAGGATGTCACATGGAAGTGAAATGGTTCACTCTTTCAGTTTGCATTGAATTTTTGAGTCGATTTAAACATTTCAACCCTAACTTATTGGAATCAGCAAAATTGATGAAGAAAATGAAAATCAGGTTCTTCATTCAAAAAAAAAAAAAAAAACAAACAAACAAACCGAGCAATGTATTTCCTTCTTGTTTCCCTATTGTTACTATACCATACATGAGTTGACTAGTCTATATTTGATATGTGCTCTATTTATTAATTAATTTTTGTATATGTGGTATTGCTTTTCAAATTCTGTCCCAAGGCCACTAAAGAATAGATGGAGAAATGAAGAATTAATGCTTGCTACTAGGACTGGAGGAGTAACTTGTCTTTGACACGATTTAAAACTCTGCAGTGCATACCTTGGAGTTCATGTAAGATTTCTGAGTCATAGTTATATTTCCTTGCATGCCTCTGGGTCTTTTTTCTCCCTAGTTTGACACGAATTTACTTAATTAGCTTGTCATATGAATTGAATTTGCATGTATTTTAACTAGGATATGAAAATGTATTGGCGGGTAATTGTCTGTCTCACACAATGTCGAATACGCCCTAAACATAGTCGAAAAAGGGCGTTTTGGGGGCGAAAATTCAAAACAGCCCCCGAACCGCCATGTGGCCGACATGAACACCTTCTCCATGCCAAATAGGACTTGTGATAAATGACGGAAGGTTATTCAGACCCATAGGTTGGGATTTAGAGATGAATACGCCAAAACTTAGTCGAAAAAGGGCGTTTCAGGGGCAAAAATTGAAAACAGCCCCTGAACCGCCGTGTGGCCAACACGAACACCTTTCCCATGCCAAATATGACTTGTTACAACTGACGGAATATTATTTGGACCCATATGTTGGGATTTAGAGCTGAATACGCCCAAAACTTAGTTGAAAAAGGGCGTTTCGGGGGCGAAAATTGAAAACAGCCCCCGAACCGCCGTGTGGCCGACACGAACACCTTCCACATGCCAAATATGACTTTTTACAACTGATAGAATGTTATTTAGACCCATATGTTGAGATTTAGAGCCGAATACGCCCAAAACTTAGTTGAAAAATGGCGTTTCGGGGGCGAAAATTGAAAACAGCCCCCGAACCGCCATGTGGCCGACACGAACACCTTCCCTATGCCAAATAGGACTTGTGACAAATGACGAAATGTTATTCGGACCCGTAGGTTGGGATTTAGAGACGAATACGCCCAAAACTTAGTCGAAAAACGGCGTTTTGGGGGCGCAAATTCAAAACAGCCCTTGATCTGCATTGTGGCCGACACGAACAGCTTCCCCATGCCAAATATGACTTCTGACAACTGACGGAATGTTATTCGGACCCGTAGGTTGAGAAAATGCAACTTGTAATATTACATGGTTACAAATGCCAATACAAAACAAGGAATGCTAGGATCATATAAATGTTAGTGATAAATGAGAGAAAATATGTCACTTCATCTTCTCATTATGTGAATATTGTGTTAATGCTTACAAATTTTCTCAGTGCATGTCGAATATCTAATTGTAGTGTCTGTCTGGATTAATTGGGGGTGAATTGAGATGATTCCCTGTTTACAAGTATCCCATACTTTTTGGGTATTTTAAAAACAGACAGTTTAAATAGAAAATATATCCAAAATGATGTGTTAATGATATTTATAAAAATTATGGGGACAACTGTGAAAAATATGTTGAAATCGATGACAAGTGTTTCATGTTCTTGTTGTTTTTCCCCCCTCGTGTCCTGGTTGATTTTCTTCTTTCTGCTCATCCAAAACATGATGCGATGGTCTAAAACAACTGGTTAGCTAAATGTCATGATTATATTAATGAAAAAGTCCAGTTCAAGTATTGACAAAGAAAAAGTTCTTTATAATATCTTCCTAGCATGAGTATTTTTGTTAAATGTTTTATCAAGCTCAAATTCAATTTTTTTATCAAGCTCCCTCGATGGAACATGCAAGGTTTCTTAATTATGTAAATGTTTCATAATAATATCTTCTTAGCATGAGTATTTTTGTTTCTCGAAATGACTTATTTTCGTATTGTAGGTATGGGACCTTGTTACTGGAAGACTTTTACAAACTCGAGCTTTTCCACTACCAATTACTGCAATAGTTGTTGATCCAACAGAGATGTAGTTATTTTCTGGTGGTATAGATTACTAGTGGATATTTCTTTTTTGTATACGGAGGACATCATTTTTGTATGATTATCTGTTTGTATGGAATTATTATTTTGGGTTGGATTATATTTGGTTTGTATGGAATTTGATGTTACAAGACAAAATTTTTGGATGGTTGAAAGTGAAATAGAAATAGACATATGTATCGTTTTGTTTATATACAGGGTGCAGGTTGCACGAAATAAATACAGGTTGTGCAGAAATTAATAATAATAATAATAAAAAAATAACACTGAATAAAGTTTTTGGTGACTAAATGTTTAGTAGCCAAAAAAATAAAATAAAACTTGTTAGCTACTAAAAATTTAGTAGCAAAAAACAAACCAAAGATTTTTTGGCGACTAAAAATTTAGTAGTAAAAAATATATGAGACTTTAGGTGACTAAATAGTTTAGTAGCTAAAAAAAATATGAAAATTAATTTTTTTTGGCGACTAAATATTTAGTAGCTAATAATAAATGATATTTTGGGTGACTAAAAGTTTTAGTCGCTGAAAATGAAAATTAATTTTATTTGAAAACTTTTGGCGACTAAATATTTAGTCGCCAATTTATGACTTTTGGTTACTAAAAATATTTAGTCACCAATACCTCGTACTTTTCCCTACTAAAACATTAGTAGCTATTTATAGGACTTTTGGTGACTAAATTTTTTTTTGTCACCAAAACCTTCCCCGACTGTTTTCCCGCGACAAATCTAGCGACCAAAATATTTAGTCGGGAAAAGGCTTCGGCGACTAAAAACCTTACTTTTGGCGACTAAAACTTTAGTCACCAAAAGTGCATTTTCTTGTAGTGTTACTTAAATGTATCTAAAAAGTAAAATATTTGTAAAAAAAATATTTTAAAAAATCAATAAATACACAAAAATACAAAAATGTATTGAATTCTCGTATTTTTTAAAAAATATATTTTTGGTATTTGGTGAGTTTTTTAAAGATTTTTTTCACAAATATTATTTTAAGTGTATTTATATTAGTGTTGGCTTTTTGGCTTTCGAAGGGTATTTTTGTAAATGCGAGCGTGCCAGCAAGGATCAATCAGTCCTTACAGAAATTATAATTGCCAACCAATTATCAGACGATTGTGTTTTAGTTTTTTCAGCCTCAATGAAGAGGACTTTTACTGGTGGCTTGACTTAGGAGAAATTAAGCAAAATAACAGATAAATGACGAACAATTGAAGTATTTCATTAAGATGAAAACTTACAATGATCCAAACTCAGCCTCGTAGAGGTTTACAGCGACAATCTACTCGAAACTACTCCTATGAACGAAGTGCAGTGCAGGAATTTAAAGTGCAGGAATGTAAAGAATAGGTATTTAAAGTGCAGGAAATGTAAAGATTGGAAATGTAAAATTGGAAAAGAAAATATGAAGTAAATGACTAGTTTGTTGGATCTGAGTCTGGGGGCTTTTTCTGGGAGCTTCCCTGCTATTTATACTCCTCAAGGATGACCATCGAACTGCACTTCAAACCGTCGAACTGCTCCTCCATGATTGCTTGATCATGCTGCGTTAGAAGTAGTTCTACTATGCCATTACTTGCAGTTGGGCTTCCCTCCTATATTTGAATTTGAATATGAGTAACCGTTGAAGCCACGTCACCTTGTATCTCTTCGCTGATCCAATGCTACTCAGACCACGCAAGAACCAATATTAACCGCCACGTGTACGATCATTATCGAAGATTAAACATTCTTCCTGTATTGTCCTTACTTCGCCACGTGTCGAACTGTAACTGACTTTTACAAAATATGTAGCCAACATTACCCCCCGCACTAATATGTCCAATACTTGGTGATATTAGTGGATCAAAGCCTTTCCCGCACTTTTTGGAACGTGCATGGAATCTATATTCTGGAAACACAACCGCCATCCATTGATGATTACTTGCATTAATTTCGTTTCCGACCTTTGGAACATCTCCACCACCTTAGTAATCGAACGGACTAATCTCTTTTTCATGACTGAACCAAACTTCTTCTCTATTGATCAAGTACATGAAGAGTCATCTGATGATGTTGTTTTCTCCTCGAAGGAAACTCCATACATTAATTAGCCACCTTCATTCCACTTCCTATATTTAAGTCATGGAGGCCTCTGCAACTTATGAATCTTTGGACCACGAACATACTGTCCTTAATCCTTTAATTAAGAAAATTGCAGATATGGATCTAGGAGATTCTTCTTCACAGTCTGCATGGGATAGAGCTGTGGCTCCTTCTACTTTCAAGGGTTTTGGGATTTCTGGCTGGTTGGAATCTGAGGCTCGTGTCTTAAGGGAGCGAATTAACCATCATTTTGTTGAGTTCACTGACCCTTTAGACTTCCCTTCTGATACACGAAGCTCGGTGGTTTACCCTTATGTGCCCATCGACCTCCGACGCAATTTGGAGGACAATTTACTTGTAGCATGGTACACATCCTCCATGCCTACAAGGATAGTGTCTGCCACCCGACGCCTAGAAGAGGCCCAAGGGCTCAATCCATCATCTTTAGCCAATAGGGCGAAACTCTGCTCTTCCGATTGGCTCGAGTACATTAATGCCTTTGTTCCTTCTGCTCTCGCGCCATCTCCTGAAATGGAAGCATCCATATCTTCTTCTCCATCTCCTGAATTAGAAGCATCCACACTTTCTCCTCTACCAACTCCCTCTTGGCCAGAGAGACTGGGGCTCGCCCTTTCTGCGGATAAGGTCTTTCTTCCTTACACGCCTCCATCTTCCCCTACTCCAGCTGAGCGAAAACAAGCCCAGTTTTTGCTTGCAGCCTTCTCTCACTTGCCTTTTGACGTTCTGGAGGATGATGTTCCTCTCAAGAACTTTCAATGGGCTTATGATATTTTAACTCGGAGTCAGGTCCTTAGCCTCCTTGCTCAAGCAGAACTCCACATGTTTCTGGACCAACTCCCATTACTCCTTCATTGGCATCGAACTGCCATGGCAACCGCCCAATCTTTGGACCAACTCTCATCCCTTCAAGTTCATACCCAGTACGAAGCAGAGAAACTCATCGAGAAATTCGATGACTTCCAGAATAAAGACTCTGCATACGAGGATGACATAGATATGGGTGATCTGGAGCGAGGATTGAAAGAAGCAACATTCGAAATAAAGGCTGAAGAGCTTTTTTATCAAGTGAGAGCACATCAACTTCAGCAGCCAATCCTGGAAGAAATAGAGAATAAAATGAAAAAAGAAAAGAAATTCATAGACCATAGTTGGACAATATTTCATGATCTTGTTATTTATTCCATTCCTTATTTCTATGAGCTTGAACTTGTACCCAAGAGGGTCATTCGATGTAATTGCCTTTTTCTTTAATACAACTAAGACTGTTTTGGCATTATTTGATTTTGCCTCCATTCATCTTCAAAAGCAATTTTGGAACTTCTTTCTGAACAAACTCATCCTTCGAAACTGGACACAATTGTTAAAACACTAAGATCAGCACGAATTCTTCCAACTTTTGGAATAAAATTGACAATTTTGCTGATTTTCATTTAGAATCAGTGCTTCGAATTTAACAATCTTATCCTTCGAATATAGACCCAATCAATTCCAATAAGGATGCTGAGATGAATTTTTCAATTTATGGACTATGGTTACCAACTCTTGTTGATTTTTGTTTAGAATTAGTGCTTCGAATTTAACAATCTTTCCCCTCAAAGCCTGTTTTAATCATAACCAAAATATAGTCATGGTTAATACTGACTAGTTTTGCAACAGTCCATACTTACAACAATATGGAAACTGGTCTTGGGGTATACTGTTTTAACCGAACAAACAATTCTCTGTGTATACACAAACCAACTATTGGTTTAGATGTTTCGAACAACTATTTACTTCCTTAAGGGTCCTCAAGCTTTGCCTCAAGGGTATTACTTTTGTTAAGAAACCTATTATAGGTCTTTGATCTCTTCGAAGTAAACCCATCCTTGAGTATTCTTACATTTTTAAGCATGTAGTATGCTTCGAAGCCGGCTTCTGTATTTCGAAGCCGTTGTTGTTTGATTTTTTGGCTCCAAAATCTGGTTTCGAAGCCAAATATCTTGCTTCGAAGCTGGCATCAACATCCGGAATGTGCTCTTCCCTCCAAAAACTATCAATATTGGACGAGACTCCTCGTACTCGTACTTTTAGTACTTAACGACTTATGAGATATATTTTCTGGATACAAAGGCTTTTAAAACCCTTTTGTTTCACGTTCTGGAATCACTTACGCTCTCAACGTACAAACCCTCATCAGTCTTCCAACTTCTCTCTCTACTTCCCTTCTTCACTTTCTGAAAAAGCGTACTATCAATGGCTTCTTCTTCACCAAAAGTGCCAGTCATAGAGCGTGTGAGCTCATCTGTGGCCTTGAAAAGGCTCATTGATGCAGAATGTGAGAAGTACAAGGCTGGGGAGAAAAGCGCTATCGATGGGCGTATCTTTTGTTCCTCGTCGCCATGTGCAGCAAGACTACGTGCTTGGGCCCATATTCAAGAGATCCTTACTGAGCTCCAGCCCTATATCCTCGTCTGGAGAACCAATGTCTCCTTTATGAAGGTGGTCTCGACTGGAGGAACTGGAGAATCAATCGCCCTCACCGATGCTGGCCCACGGTGAAACCGGAGTGGCAAGAATGGTATGACCGGGTCATTCCTGCTAGGACACTGGACCTTCAAGAGCTCTGCCTTCTCGATGCTGTCCAACTATCTAGAGTAACTATTTCAAAGGACCCTTTCCTAGTTCCTGCTGCCTTATGTTTTTGAAACTCTATCTTTAATTTCTTTCAATTTAGATGTGGGATGATGGCCCCTACTGTTCTTGATATTTGCCATCTACTAGGAGTATCCCCTATTGGCAACCCCATTACACCAGATTTCCCTGACTTAGCAGTCCCTTTCTCCCTCCTTCCATCTCTTAACTCATCTTACAGTGATTTTGTTAAAGTTGAGAATAAAAGGGAGGGCCTGGTAACTGATAGGGAATTCTTTTCCTTCTTGTTATATTGGCTTTGCAAATTCCTCTTCTGTACCTCCTCCCAAAGAATCATGCCTGAATTTGCCCCTCTTGCCAAAGCCTTTGTTTTGCAGAAAAGGGTAGCCTTGGCCCCATATGTTCTAGGCCATGTATATAGAGTTTGCTCCCTCTTTTGTGAAAACCCTTAGATGCTAATCAAGGGAGGCCATTCTGGATCCTTCAGCTTTGGCTTTTCGCCTATTTTTTTGAATTACAATCCAAATGCCTTAAATTTTCTGCTACACTCTCTTACCCATGGCATAAGACTGGCCAATGCTTCACTCTCTCCTCCTTCTACTTTTGCCTTTTATTTCTCTTTCTTCCATCAACTACCAGCTGCCCCCTCCTATTCACCGTTTCCGTCCCTTCGAACCCAGCATTGGTCCAACTTGGTTGAATAATTTCCTAAGTGACAGGCTCTGTGCCTCGCATGCTCACAAGGATATATGGGCTTCCTTTCTGCTTCCTAGAGAGCTATTCATTGGGACTACGAATCCCAGAGCTTATAAATGCATAGCTGAGCCTTATTGTCCTGCTCAATTTGCTAGACAATTTGGCTTCACACAAGGGGTCCCAATATCTCTCTACAGCAACACCAATCTGAGCCTTACTAGGAGAGATTTGAAGGTTCGAAGGTCGAGGCTAGAAGGGGCAACCTTCAAATTTATAGATGACTTGGCCAATTTTGAGTATACCCCTTTCATTCCTCAAGGTACCGTATTGAAGAGATACCAAAATTGGTGGGTGAGCAATATGGAAGTCTATTTGGCCATTTCACCTCAGAACCTACTAAAGGTGTTGGATGTGCCCAAGCCCAAGGGAACTGGAACTGTTGCTTCTTCCACTGTGCCTCTTCCAACCCAGTCCATTCCTGCTGCCTCAACTCCTCTTAAAGTCACTCGGGCTGCTTCGAAGAAAGGTATATATCTTTGTTTTCTTTCCTTCGACTTTCTCTATGATGCTGGTTATCTTATTCTTAATTCTTCCTCTGTGAAGGTGGTCAACAGCAAAAGAAGATGAGACTCCTTAAGCTAGAGAAGGAAATATCTGAGGTTCAAGTAGAGGAAGAAGAAGAAGAAGAAGAAGATCAAGAGCAGGAGTCTCCCTTGAAAAGAAAAAAAGTGATTGACTTGGTTCAATAGAAGACAGCTGCTAGAGAAGTAGAAGAGGAGCTCTTTTCTAGGGAATCCGGATCTCAGTCTGAAGAAATTGAGAAGGAAATTGAGAAGGAGCCGACAATATCAACGCAGAGAAAAAAGAGAAGAAAGATAACTTCTCTCCTTCTGATTTTGTCGAAGACTCTGATTCCGAGACCATTGCCGAAGCAATAGAAAAAAGAAAAAAAGTGGCTGCTTCAGCTACTAACTTGGTTGAAGATCCCGTCCACAAAGCAGCTGCTAAGGCCGTAGAACAAGAGTATTCCAAGGCCATAATTGTCTTCAAAAGGGTTGAGAAGAGACAGCAGCAACAATTTCTGAGGGATGAAGCTGCTGCTGCTGACGCACTACAAAGGGAAGCTGCAAGAAGGCAACAGACTGCCGAACATTACCCTCTTCACAACTCTCCTATCAGTGCCAGCGCTTCTGGAACAAGTAATTTCTTTCATGCCTCTATTCTTTTCTTGCCGAATCTTTAATATTGAGACTTGACATTACTTCATATTTCTTTGCAGCAATAACCACTGAGCCTATCCCTCAATTTACTTCTCTTTCGAGCCTTGCTCCTCCTTCTTCTTCCAAGGAAATCCAACTGCTACTCTTCTTCGAGGCAGTTGATTCCCCTATTGAGGGTGCTGGTAGATCTCCAACTCATGTTTATCACCTTTCCTACTCCAGCCCCTCTCGCTTGATTCATTGGTGGCTAAGACCATGGAGACTACTAAAGATGCTCCATCCATTTCTCCTATCCCTATGCAGTCCTCTGTGCCTTCCACCACAACTCTCTCTGCGCCTCTCATGTCTATGGATGAGGTTGATGTCTTCGAAGCCAGACTAGCTAGTCTCTTCGACATACCCTCTACCTCTCCAACATTCAATGTTGAAGCTGAGCCATTAGTTTTGGCTGACTCCTTGCTGGAAATTTTTGAGAGCTCTTCTTCCTCCAGCAGCAAGCCTTCTGCACCTTTGATAGACCTGGACACATGCCTGGATTTGTTGATTTCTTTTTCGAGGATCCCCTTCGAGGCTCTACAAAGGCCTATAATCAGAAATGGGTTCCTCCAATGCTGCAAAGTTGCTGAGCAGTCCGGCATGAATGTTTCAAGTCATCTATCTCAGGCAGCAACCACTGTCGATTTTTACATTAGCATTTGTCAGGCTGCCAAGGCTGAGGATGAAAAATTGGCTGGCGACCAGAGTTTTGTCTCCCACATACATACTGAAGTGTCAAAGCTTAAGGAACAACACTCCTCTGCCTCCCACTTTCGAGTCCAGTTGCTGGAGAGGAAAGCTCAACTTGAAGAAGAGCTATCTGCAGTGAATCAGGCCTTAGTCCGAACTGACACTAAACTGCAAATTACCAACCAAGAACTGGCTGATCAAAAGGAAGAAATGACTGCAGCTATTCGACTGTTTTCAGCATTTACCAATAGGAAATCTGTTGTACAAAAACAATTAAGACACTGTAATGATTTTTGGTCCAATTTGTGGCAAAATGTACTTAATTCTTTATGAACAGCAAATTTTTGTCTATCATAGCAATCTTATGTTCTTGTACTTGGTGTTTACTTTATTCCTTGTGTTTCCCAAATGGTTGGAAAATAAGGCTTCAAATATCTACCATTAATCTTTTTGAGATGTATATACCCATTCAAATTTCTCAAATGGTATGCTCCAAAAGGCAGAACTCTATGAATTTGATATGGTCCTTCCCAGTTAGGTGACCATTTGCCAAACTTATGGCTTTTAATTCCTATTGGGAGTATTGTTTTCCATACCAAATCACCTTCATCAAAGCCAATGTGTTTGACTTTCTTATTATAATTCTTGGCTGCTTTCTTCTTTTGCAAGAGAATGCTGTTTAATGCCAAAATTCTGGCTTCATCTATGCTTTCTAATTCCAAACACATACTCTGATGGTATTGCTCAGGATTTAACTGGTCTTGGCATCTTACCCTCAAAGATTTAACATTAATTTCCACAGGTAACACTGCATCATGCCCATACACTAAGGCATAAGGAGTGACTCCTGTGCTTGACCTTGGGGAAGTTCTGTAAGCCCACAAAACATCCAACAATAGGTTATGCCAATCCCTAGGATTATCTTCCACAACCTTTTGTATTTCCTTTTTCAAGGACTTATTGGATGATTCAGCTTGACCATTGGCTTGTGCATAATAAGGTGTGGAATTAACAAGGCTAATTCCAAATTCTGCCACAAAGGACTTCACCATCTTCCCATCGAACACAGTCCCATTATCCACAGTTATAGTTTGTGGGATGCCAAATCTATAGATCAAATCTTTAATGAACTCAATGACCTCTGTCTGGTCTACAGCCTTGTATGGCTTGGCTTCGACCCACTTAGTAAAGTAATCAGTGGCCACTAGAATGAAATAGTGATGCTTCGAGGAAGGTGGGTGTATTTTTCCCATCATATCCATGGCACATCCTCTGAATGGCCAAGACTTCACTACTGCATGTAGGTCAGTTATGGACACATGCCTTATTGTGCCATGCTTTTGACATGCCTGGCAACCCTTTGCATACTCTATGCAGTCTTTAAGGATAGTTGGCCAATAGTAGGAATGCCTTCGAAGCAACCATCTCATCTTCACACCAGGCTGATGAGCACCACAGATGCCTTCATGAACCTCAGCCATAGCTGTTAATGCTTCTTTTGGGCCTAAACATTCCAGCAATAAGCCATCTCCCCCCCTTTTGTAGAGAGCATTACCATATATCATATATTGCATAGACTGCAATTTAATTTTCCTGCTGGCCTTCAAGATGGACCAGCCAAGTACTGCATTATTGGATGCCTCCAATCTTGTTCTTGTAAGTCATTATGATTGACTTCCAAGACCACATTCCTTTTATTCAAAGGTGGTATCAATTTCTGATATGTTGTTTGGCTTATGTCCCTTTGGGCATTATCCCTTCTCTTGAAGTTCGAAGCTTTCTGAGCCACATCATTAGCTCTATTATTCAAGAACCTTGGAACATAAGTTACATTTGCTATTTGAAATTGAGAAAGCAGATGTAATGCAACAACATAGTATGGTAAAATGCTTATGCTTTGACACTTGAAAATCCCTTTCACTTGGTTAACCACCAATTGAGAATCTCCGAAAATGTCAACTGCATGAACTTGTAATCCAATAAGAATTTCTAGTCCCACTATTAAGGCTTCGTATTCAGCTTGGTTATTAGAACATGTAGCTTCATCCACTCTGAAACCATGTGTGGTTTCTACCCCTTGTGGAGACCTAATCACAATACCAATTCCAGTTAAGCCATTGGCTTTTGACCCATCGAACCACATCTGCCATGGCTCAACACTAGCCATACCAAGTTCTATTCTCTCTTGGCTCTCTGTTTGAGATGGATGGTCTGCCAAAAAATTGGCTAAAACTTGCCCTTTTACTGCCCTTTGAGGGACATATTCTAGATGAAACTCTGATAAGGCTAGTATCCACTTGCCAATTCTTCCCCTCAACATAGGTCTAGATAACATGTACTTAACCAAATATGTGGTTGCAATTACCAAGACAGTCGCAGGTAAAAGATAGTATCTTAATTTCAATGCAGCAAAATACAAAGAAAGACACAGCTTTTCAACAGCTGAATATTTACATTCACAAGAATTTAAAAACCTACTAAGGTAATAAACAGCTTGCTCCTTGCCTTCTTCATTATCTTGGGCCAAGAAAGCTCCCAATGAATCTTCTGCTGCAGCTATGTACAACTTCAAGGGTTTATCACCCTTTGGTGGCATCAGTACTGGAGGGTTGGCCAAGTAGGCTTTGATACCTTCGAAAGCAATTTGATGCTCTGTTGTCCACACAAATTCCTCTTCATCTTTCAGCCTTAACAAGGAAGAAAATACTTTAGTTTTCTCTGCAGTGTTAGAAATGAACCTTCGAAGAAAGTTAACCTGTCTAAGGAACCTTTGTAATTCTTTCTTACTTGATGGAGACCTGGCTTCAATGATGGCTTTGGCTTTATTCTAGTCAATCTGTATTCCTTTCTTGTGTACCACATAGCCCAAGAAGTTTCCAGATGATACGCCAAAAGCACACTTAAGAGGATTGAACTTCAATTTGAACTTTCTCATTCTTTTAAAGGCTGCTTCTAAGTGAAACAGATGCTCCTCCATGGATTGGGATTTAGCTACAATGTCATCAATAACACTCTAAATACCCTCCAATGAGGTCATGAAAGATAGTGTTCATAGCCCTCTGATATGTAGCCCCAGCATTCTTCAGGCCAAATGGCATTTTAACCCATTCGAAGGTGCCAATATTTTCAGGACATCTGAATGCTGTCTTGTGGACATCCTCCTCTGCAATGCAGATCTGGTTATAACCAGAATGCCCATCCATCATTGATAAAACTTGATGCCCTGCTGAACTGTCTACCAACAGATCCACTATAGGTATAGGGTACTCATCTTTTGGAGTAGCTAGATTTAAATTTCTGAAATCAATGCATACCCTCATTTTACCATTCTTCTTGACTACAGGCTGTAGACACCCCATTTTTGACCGACCTTAAGACTCAGACGTCACCGATTGAGCGCTCGATGATGTTGCATATTGTGCTCGTTCAGAAGTCTCAGAGTCGCAGCCGTGCGCCCTGCCTCCGGACTTCCGAACCCTCTTCTGTGCCTTGCCTCGGTTTGCGAACCAGACTCGGTTTTCTCTGTTTTCTTTCCTGAGGGAAGGGAGAGGTCTCGTAGACTATCTCTCAGTGGCCGTGGGCTACATTTCGTGCCCGTAGGCCATTTTGCCCATTTCGGAGCCCGGTTCCCGGTTTTCGGAGCCGTCAGGCCGTGTGCCTCGGTTCGGGACCATCTAACCATCTCCGACTCCTCTGGTTTTTGGCATGCATCTTATTTACTCCCTTTCGAGGGACATTGGGGTCTTAGATACCCACTTCGTGGTCGAACACCACTCCTGGTGCCCAACAGCCTATTTTCGGGACCCCGAACTGTGTGTTTTGCCCCCGAGCCTTCATTTCGCATCGGTTTGGGCTCATTTTTGGTGGAGGCCTTATTTTCATTATTAGGAAGCTTGTAGGAGGGTGGGAGGCCAGCAATTGTTCTGACAACCAACTTTTTGTTCCGTCAAAAGTGGTTCAGCATGAATCCGGGAAGGAGAAAAGTCTGCGCGGCTTCACCGAAACGGGCGTAACTCTTTGCACAAGAGGAATTAAAATATGAGGCCACCACCATTGGAAAGCTTACTTCCGGGGCTTCATTTTGCACTCAAGAATCTCCTAAGTCCAAATCCGGGGGGAGGAGATATGGTCGGTTGAAGTCCGGTTGGACCGAATCTGCGCGGCTTTACGGAAACTGGCATAACTTTTTCTACAGAAGGAATTTTAATGCAAGGTTTTGGGCATTAGAAAGCTAACTTCTGGGGCTTCATCCTAGGGGGTGGCCGGCCATTTTTCTCCTATTGACCTGGCCGGCCGGCCACTCACCAAAAAAAATATTTTTTTTGCCATTTTGACCTAGCCGGCCATTTTCCTCTCCCTCAGTGTATTCCATCTGTGCCAGCTGGTTGCCAATTGGACCATCCTCCATACACGTGTATGGAGGATTAGAGAGGTCCCTTAGATATTTTTCATGCCTCTCCTCTATAAAGGAGAGGCTTGGCTTCTTGGCTCAAGGTTGGACATTTGTTAGACATATTTGAGAGGGAGCTATACCTTCCACCTCCCATTTCTCTCCATTTCCAAGCTCCAAAGTCATTTTTCTTGTACCATTTCTACATCAACCCCAAGCACAAGACCCCCACACTCCATTCCAACACTTGGAGCTGGTTTTTCAGAGGCAAAGAGCATCCAAACTTGGTCCAAAAAGGCTGTCAAGACTTGTCTACAAGGGTAAGTTGCTATCTCCCTCTTTTGTAGCATTTTCTTGCCTCATTTCTTAAGCCTATTTGCTCACTGTTTTAGGCTCTGACCCAAACTGAAAGGGTCACTCTTTTGAGCTATTCTTCATGTTTGTTGAAGGGTTCAACCCTATTTGAGATCACCATCTCGTACTTTCTTCAATATCATCTTGTATGTCACATTTTTGCATGAAATTTATAGCCTATTAGTGATCTGTTTTCGAGCATAATGTAAACTGTAAGTGGGCCTATTTTGAGTCCCTCTTCAACATTGAAGAAGGGCTCAATCCTGTTTGGGTCCTCTATCTTGCACTTACTTCATAATCTCTCCTATTTACCGTAAATTTGCATGATTTGTTTGGCCTATATGTAAATTGTTTTGGAGTTTGTTATGAACTGTGAGTAAGCTTATTTTGTGTCCCTCTACAACATTGTAGAAGGGATCAATCTTGTTTGGGGTCTCCATGTAGTACCTACCATTCTAACCCCTCTTTGGCCCCATTTTTACATGCTTTTTTAGGCTTATCTAGCTTCTGTTTTCGGCCATCATCAGAACTGGAATGAGTCATATTTTGACCCTCTGGAAATATTTCATTAAGGGTCTTTTCTTGTTGGATGAATGTTTGGCCTACTTCATGTTATATCCTTTGTGGCCTCAAGTCTTGCATGGCATTTTTAGCATATTTTCATACTGATTTGGGGGATGTCATCTACTGTAAATGTGCATATTTTTAGTCCCTCTTCAGTGTTGTAGAAGGGTATTTCCATTTCATTGCATATATCACTTACTTCAATACCCCTCTTGGGGAGCCATTTTTGCATTCTTGCTTAATCCTATGTGTACTTGCTGTTTAGCCCTTTTTATGACTGAAAAATGCTTGTCTTGGGGCTGCCTTGCTACTGTATTTTCATTCCATGTCTATATTGTGCATGTTTTGCATAGCTATAGGCCATTTCGGGCGCCTAATATCGCATTTCGGCATCATTTCATGCATCGGGTGTACTTTCGCCTCATTTCGGGGCTGTTTTCCCCCACATTTCAGTGCCAAAATTCATTTGCATGTTTGCATATTATTTCCATGCCATTTTATGCCTTTATGTCATTGCCTTGGTTTGCGCGCCCGTGTGCACGCATTTCGAGGCACTTCATTTTCATTCAACGGCCTCTTATGTGAGTGTGGCTGAGGCTCTCTCATGTTAGTGTAAGCCCATTTTGCATTCTGTATGCCATTTTAGTCTCATTGCATCGTGTATGCCATCCCTCGATTTGCGTGCCCGTGTGCACGCATTTCGAGGCACTCATTTTTCATCCATCGGCCTCTTATGTGAGTGTGGCTGAGGTCCACTCGTGTTAGTATAAGTCCAATTTGTATTGCGTATGCCATTTCATGCCTTAGGATCATCGCCTCGGTTTGCGCGCCCGTGTGCACGCATTTCGAGACATCTCATTTTCATAGCATTGTGCATGCTAGGATTGTATTTTAGTCGCATTCATGCATATCATGCATATTGCATCGTGTTCGGGATAGGAGTTAGCCCGGGCACGGGAAACGAGGCGCGTTTCGTACTCCGAGTGACGGAACGGGTCTCAATTCCCAAGTCACCGACACTCCGGATTACCCATGATGGAGTTAGGTTTTGTTGTAGCATTCATCTGCATTCATCCTATATTGAGTTGTGCAATCCGACTCCTCGGCCATCATGCATCGAGATGCGTGATTGGTGGCACGAGGATCGAGGCATGCATATATTTGTGAAATACATTGCTATGCCCCTTTTCTGCTCTCTGTCGTAGCATATCAAGAATCAGCAGTCTTTCGAGGCTTGGCACGCATTTCGAGAAACATTACAAACAGAGGCTAATTGGGGCATCCCAGTGGATTTCCGAAAAGGCAGCCCAGCATACATCATTCAGCGGAAGTGAGGCAGCCCATGGCTTGCATGCCAGTTTACAGTTTTTCTTAGTTAATTTGTTAATTAATTAGGAATTTGTATATTATTCGGACTGTATATTTATTCGGACTGTATTATTCTATTATTCGGACTGTATATTTATTCGGACCCTCTGCGCGAGGGCATAATTGTAATAAGTGTGGGTGAGTGTGATGTATGTCTTCCAACCCCACGTCTTTCTTCCCTTTTATTTACCCACTTATGATGGTTAGATTAGGGCATATTTCAATTAGCATACAGTATGACAGCATGTTTGCATCATTCATCTGTTTTGCACGCACCGGGCTCGGCGCATCATACAAACTGCATTTGTATTTCAATTCCAAATTGAATACGTGTTAGTTGTAGCATTCCATATGCCATGTTTAGAATAGCCGAGCCTGCTATAGTTGCATTTTGCATGTGTTGCATTAGGCATCTCTGTATAGTTAGGATCATGCATGATTTCTAATCAGTTTCTGTTTTGGCTTGGAGTACTCGGTGAGTTTTATGCTTTAGCATCCTTGCATGCGTGTGAGTGACTGCCATGATAGCATGCTTGCCATGAGGCTATATGCTTATGTGATATAACTGCCTTGAATGCCTGTGGGTGAAGGTTGGTTACTTGAATTGGAACAATTCATCAAATGTTTGTTTTAAGCCCACTAGATAGTGGCAAAATCATGTTTTTTCTAAGCCCACCTGAGGGTGGCAAATCTGCGTCTTAGCCTACCTGCGGGTAGCACCATCAAACCATTTTCAAACAAACAAACATGAAATGTTTTGTTCCAGTTTCAGGCGACCCAGTCTATACTTATTTGCTGCGCGCATCACATAGTAATCTAGGCTAATAACCGGAATAAGAACATACAATGTTTTCAAAAACAGATATCATGGTTAGTAGAGGCCGGTCTTTGACCGGGCGAGCGGGGGTGCTCACGAAGTGACCTTCCCCAATCGTACCCAAGTTCCCGAGCCGAGGCAACTTTGGTGATGACGGACACGTGGCCTTTGGCAACGAGTCAGGGTTTCCTAAATTTCCCAAAAATAATATTTTAGGTGGCGACTCTGTATCTGGCAAAGCAGTCCATGTTTGGCACTTCTTTCAAAAAATCTGTTTTCCAAAATGATTTGCCGGATTTGGACTCTTTGGTTCAGATTACGAACCGTGACACAAATCGAGTCCGAGCTGTAGCGAGGTCCCCCGCGGCTTGTTACAGTTTCTGGCGACTCTGCTGGGGATTTAGAGAACTTGACTCGAACTCATGATATCTGGTTTTGACTACACTTGTGTGTTTCTTTTCATTGCATTTGCATTGGTGCGCCTAGGACACCGTGTTTGCCATCTGCTATTCCTGAGCGGTTTGCCGGAGGCTTGTCTTGTCAAGGCATGTCCATAAGGCTGACCGGTTACGGGCTCTGCCAGTATGGGAACACAAACCCCGGTTTTACCGGGGCACCCTTTTTGACCATTCGACCTAGTGCATATTCGGATCCATAGTGACCATTCCAAACTAGGACAGGTTGCTTACCCGTTTATAGGTTGTTTGAAACCGCTGCGTGCGTAGTGAAACCCTAGCTCCTGACAAAATAGGACAGGGAAACCCTACCCCAACATAGGGGTGTTTTGGCTCTCACTTATCTGTTATGTGCTTGTTAGAGTGTGCCTCTACAGGGAATGCATGTATCAGTTTATGAGTTTGAGCATCAGGCCTGCGGGCACCAATTCAGTATTTTGGGTATCAGGCCTGCGGGCATCAGTATTTGGTGGAATCAGTTTTACCTGAGGGTATCGGCTTACAGGCGGAATTTTGGGGCAGAATTCAGTAGAGAGCACACTCATTCGGTTTTGTTCGTATCTGTTCTGGTGAAATTGGGCTGAGATGTTGTCCGTTTTCTCTTTTGCTAGGTAGTCCTGGAACCATAGCTTCAGAAGGCTCCACTATCCCCCAGGTACATTGGACTAGTGCTGATAGACTTTGTTAGGTCAGAAATTCAATTCAAGGGCAACCAGTGTTCTTTCGCTGAGGCAAGGCAAAGAAAGGCCAGTCAGGGCTTACCGGTTCATCTGATCCGTCAGTCACCAGTCACATCACCCTTCTTCAGAATCAGCAGCCCGTGATGGCACAGGGTTCAGAAGAATTTGTAGCCGTGATAGCAGCGTTGAATCAGGGAACTGCCATGCAAGCTGAGACCAGTATTGAAACGCATAGCCCATCTGGGGCATCTGCCTTACATCCAGCTTTGGGACCCCAGCCGAACTTTGACCCACTTCCGCCAGTTGAAGATTTGCAGTGTCCAAACCCTCGAGAAAGGTTGGCTCAAGCCCAAGTTTTCAGACCCCTGGTGCAGCCTAATGAGAGGCTTTATCCCCTTGATGCTAATGACCTCGATCTGACCGCAGTGAAAATTGCGAACCTTGAGAAGCAATTCAAAAAGGCACAGGGCCTTAACTCCATTCCCGACATTGAGGATGGGCACACGAGTCTGCCGTCCGGCTCCCAGACAGATTCAAAATGCCACATATTGACCGTTTCGACGGGTCTGGGGATCCAATGGTACACATCCGACTTTTCTTGGATGTCCTAAAGCCGATGGGTCTGACTAAGCCACAGAAACTCTCTCTGTATGGAAGAACCCTGTCGGGTGTAGCAGCCACTTGGTACACTAGGTTGGAGGATAAAGTGAAGCAAAACTGGGAAGAATTGGCTGAGGCCTTTGTCGATCAGTATTCCTACAATACCCAAGTTGAACTGACCATCCAAGAGCTTGAAGCAACCCGCCAGAACCCAACAGAGCCTTTTGTGGAATTTGTTACGAGGTGGAGAGCAAAGGCAGCACAGATGACAGATCGCCGCCCTTCTGAGAGGGATCAAGTGCAGATGATGGTGCGGAACCTCGAGCATGATATGTTGCAGAAATTGATAGTCGCTCCACTATTCACTTTCAAGAGTTTGCATGAACTGGGGGTTCAAGTCGAGAATGCGTTCAGCAGTGGGATCATTCCCAGAACAAGTGAACCACGAGGAGGGTGATTTCAAGGAGTACCAATGTCGGAGGTAGCACTATTCCCGAGCCCACTGAAATCGATACAGTCGCCACAGCCAACCCTTTTGCCAAACCAAGCCTGCAAATAGCCGACCCAGCCCGAGCTCAGGGCAGAACTTTCACCCCTCTCTATATGAGCCTAACCAGCGCACTAAAACTCCTGATGGAAAAAGGGCATCTCAAACCCCTCGATCCTCAACCTCTTCCGACCCACTCCCAGCCAGACATAACCCTGCCAAATACTGTATGTACCATCAGCAGCGCGGTCATGGCACCGACCGTTGCTACCGCCTTCGTCATGAGGTCCAAAATCTCATCGACAACCGGACGATAGCTCCACCTTCAGACCCCAATGACCAAACATCTCTTGCCTACCTCAATCTCGTCCATACACTGCCATCTACCTATGACCCCAGCATATACATCACCCTCGGCCCACCTACCCAAGCCTGAGGTGTTTATCCCAGAAAGCATGGACTTATGCATGATGGATGCACCTGGACCACAATCATCTCAAACCCGAGAACCCACTACTTCTGAGTTGATGGGAATGATAAAAGATCTTCAAAGAACTGTGACTGATCTGGCCTCCGGGACATTGGCTCCATCATCGACCACACACCACATACTGGGAATTTCATGTCAAAGGCTCCCTAGTCTTGGGGCGTACATCTGAGGAAGGCCAATCCCGTGGCAAAGTGGAAGCGAGTGGAAGAACAAGGTGGGGTAGGCATTGGATCCCCATGAGTATCTTCTGTTGGCTGTTGAGGCCTTGAAAGCCGAGGGACTGAACAAAGAGCAGTGCTCGCAGCTTTGTTGCAAAAACTGTGGACGGCATTTTCGCCACTCAAGTTGGGGGCAGTTTGAATCAAGGGGCAAGCCGGGAGAAGGCCGATATACCAGAGGCAGTCCTGTTAGCTCTAATCCTCCATTCAGAAGAGATCAGCAAACCAGGCCAGCACCTGCCAATCCCTTTGCGGGTGCACCCAGCAAAAATCTACAAGCCTTGAAGTACCAACCCCGAGTCAAAGGGTCTTCCATGCCCTCCACATGCCTTTGTCCAAGCTCTCCAAATCCTTGTTGGACAAGGCCATCTCAAACCCCTTGAGCCTCGGCCTCTCCCGAACCTTCTTCCGGCTACACATGATGCTACCACCCAGTACGCGCATACCATCAGCAAACTGGCCATGCTACCAACAATTGCTCCCGTCTTCGCCATGAAGTACAGGATCTATTGGACAATGGGGTCATCCTCCGCCGAGCTCAGCAAAGTCTATCGGCACTGGGTCAGTGAACTTGGGGGATAATGTTATGTGATCGAGAGATGAACCACCTGCGAATGGCGCTCAGATTACTCCAGCTGTGGTGAATGGCATGCACTGTTTTGAGCAATGTACAAGTGCTGTTAATTTTGCATTCTGACTTGGGTATTGGTCAGTTTTTTACTTTGTTTTAGTCAGTCTCTTTGTTTTGGGTCTGTCTTGTTGTATCGAGTCAGTCCTGTTGTATAGGAGTCGGGTGATTCGGGGGTGTTACCTCGGGCGTCACCATTTTGTTTCGCGTTTGTCTTTTTGTCTTGTTTGAGTCTGTTCTCTGCCAGGGAGCCAATTATGCCAACAGATTTTGAATGAAACAGCAGTGATTTTTCACTCTCTCACATTTGCTTCTGCCTGCCGTGTGCTAGTTGTGCCGGGATTTGAATGAAATGGTAGTGCATTCCCACCTGCTCTTTTGTGCCTTGAAGTCATTGTATTGACCTAAGTTTTTCAAAACCTTTTCTGAACACTGCGGTGAAAACAAAGAGGGAGGAATTCCTCGGGATTTGCAAAACTTTGATCAATCGAGAGAAAGAGAGGCACACTAAGCCCTTAATGAATGAAATCATGCTTGCTAGTGTGAGTACTGAGAAGGACCCTGGCTTTATCCATCCAGATTGATCCTACACCGTCTTCAGCGCGAGCGATTTGTCGCTTTCTTAAAAACTTTCAAAAAATGTTTTGCGCGGTCCTGCGAAGACATGTGTTGGAATCGCTCTTGAGATTTGTGCAGCTTAGGATCGCTCTCAGCCTCGAGACTCGCCCCCCCCTTTTGCTTTCAAACTTGAACGTGCATTTAGAATGTTCAACGGTCGACCACAATGCAAGGCCTGTGGGCCAGATTTAAGCAGCCCTTGAACAAGAGGCACCAAGTCAGATCAAGAGGATCAGATGTCGTCAAAGAAGCTTGCAAGCTAGATCAAAAGCACCCCTCGAACTAGGGGCAAAATATCCGATGTGCTCGAAGAGCCAAAGGTGGATCTTTCTGCAAATCAATACAACAGCCACTCTCCTGGATACAAAGGGCTTCAATCTCAAAACCATTTGGCATGGACTTGTTACACTTTTACACTTTTACCCTTTGAGAGGCTCGCTGGGCCGAAAACCCGGAAGGGCGACCCAGGCAAGTCAGAGCAAAGAAAAAAGAGAAAAAAAGAGAAAAAAATGCAAAGATACAAAATGCAAAAACAGAAAGAAAGAAAAATGCAAAAAAAAAAAAAAAAAGAAGAAAAAGGAATGAAAAGAATAGAAAAAAAAGAAAGAAAGAAGAACAAAGCTCGCAAGGTCGAAACCTGCAATAGGCGCCTTGGCAAAAGTTAGAGCCAAAAAAAAGAGAGGTTAATAATACCCGAGTGTACCTTAACCCCGAACTACGTAAGGCTTGATTCCCATCTTTGGGATACGTAGGCAACTTCATTCTGAAGTCCAGCATAAAACAATTCAAATTCGATTGTGTCCATGTAATGGTTTTGATTATCTTTGCTTCTCTGAATCCGAGAATTTGGTTGTGTTCGTCGCTCCGAGGACTGATTACAATGCGCCGCGGTGCTATCCAAACAAGGGGCAACTTTCCGTTGCATTCAGTGTGCTGCGGCGCCATTCAACAAGGGGCAACTCTTCGTTGCCATTCAGTGTGCCGCGGCGCCATTCAAACAAGGGGCAACTTCCGTTGCCATTCAATGCGCCGCGGTGCCGTTCAAACAAGGGGCGACTTTCCGTTGCCATGCAGCTCTCTTCAAGCACGGGGCAGTTTTCCTTTGGATCCGAGGTTGCGCATCTCAGGAGTAGGTTTCATGCTCGTTGAGCAATGGCCGTTTGCAAAATAGTTTTTGAGAATTTTTACTAAGGTTGACTAATTTTCTCGAAAATCATTCAATCTTTTCCAAAACTGGACCATTTTCTTGGACCCCGAAAAAGGAAAATTCTCAGTGCTCATAGCCTGACTCGCATGATTTCAAATCAAAAATTGAACAAGCATGTTAATCAAACTCTCATTTTGGTCAAAATTGTTTTAGTAGAAAGCCAAAAACAAAAAATGGTCGAAATGATGAACTAGGGGCACAGTTGAGTTAGGTTCCCTGTCTTTTCCCCTTTATCAACGCACTTGCCAGAAAGGGCACTCTACTTGCCAGAAAAGGGCGCAATTGAAGTTAACGACAAAGGACTGAAAGCTCTCGTATCCTCCAAGCAACGAGGTGTCGAGCCAAGTGCGAAGCACGAACTGGAATGGATCAAGATATTCCACTCCCTCATCTGGACAGATCTGATCACGTCCAAACTCCCCAGCAGAGCATCATCAATCGATGTTAGCTACAGATTTGCTACACACCCAAATGTAGCGCAACCCCTCTGTGGGAGGAATTCACTAGCTATGAGCGGAAGAAAGAGAATCGAGCAGAATGCTAGGGGCAAGAGCCCACAACTTCCTGTTTATTCATCAACCACCCAGGGGAGGGATAAAAAAATGAGAGATTGAAGAATAGAGAGATGTGCGTTGAGAGAAAAGTGAGAAAAGGCTTTTTCAGAAAAATAAAGCTTGAGGCCGAGTGATGTGAGAATCACAAATGAGAAAGGGCGAGAAACACTACCCGGTGAAACAGGCTCCTGCGCACGTCTGAGTGTCGTGTCTTTTGGTTTTATCTCAATTCTTGTTTTGAGTCGTCTCGAGTGTTACTCGATGTGTCTAGGTCGTTTTACCTTTTGTTTTTCCTTGTTGAGTCGTTTTGGCTGTGGTCAGTTGTAGGCTCAATACCCGGTTGAGAACCCTTTTCTCATTTCAATTTCAAAAATCGTTTTGTGCTCAGAGTGCCGTGTCGTTCTCCACATTTGTGCAAAACAGGATTGGTTTCTTTCATAAAGCCACGGGGTCCACCCCCGATTAGTGTGAACAGTAGAACAAGGGCCTATCTGAAGCTATTTAGGTTCCGGACTGCAAAGCAAAAGAAAAGAGGAAAATTTGAACATCTTAGTATGTTTCAACCTTAGCAAAATCCAAGACTGCTTCCAGGTGCACCTTCTCAGGCCTCGCCGTTTCTCTGGAGTATAGTGTATCTCGACCCCAAGTGTAAGCCTGCTTCAAGTCCGAATGGCAGTCCAAGCACACCCGAGGGTTTCACATACAGATGTTATCTCTCGCCAATATGAATAGGGTGTGCCCTTTTTGAGCTGAGTGTGTTGCAAAGTCCTTTAAGAGGCAAATCAGAGGCACCAGAGTACATATTTGATGATCCTCTATTGCATAGAATGTGAACTTTCATATACACTGTTGTTGCAATGCGTGCCGCGCATCGTTATGATTCTTGCATAGAATATGCTTGCTTTCAATATTGCATCAATTGTGCTTCCATACTTGCATAGAAAATGCCCGTATCTTTGCATAGAAAATGCCTCCATACTTGCATAGAAGATGCATTTTATCGCACTTTCTTCTTGTGCATTTAATCTCGCTCGCACTGTCTTGTGCACTTACACTTTGTATCTCACTTGCACTATTTTGTGCACTTCTTATCATTCGCGCTATTTTGCGCATCGCACTGTTCTGTGCAGTTTATCATCCGCACTATCTTGCGCAGTTTGCATTCGCGCTATTTTGCGCATCGCACTGTTTTGTGCAGTTTATCACTCGCGCTATTTTGCGCACCTCCATCGCACTGTTTTGTGCAGTTTATCATTCGCGCTATTTTGCGCACCTCAATCACACTGTTCTGTGCAGTTTATCATCCGCGCTATCTTGCGCAGTTTGCATTCGCGCTATTTTGCGCATCGCACTGTTTTGTGCAGTTTATCACTCGCGCTATTTTGCGCACCTCCATCGCACTGTTTTGTGCAGTTTATCATTCGCGCTATTTTGCGCACCTCAATCGCACTGTTCTGTGCAGTTTATCATCCTCGCTATCTTGCGCAGTTTGCATTCGCGTTATTTTGCGCATCGCACTGTTTTGTGCAGTTTATCACTCGCGCTATTTTGCGCACCTCAATCGCACTGTCCTGTGCTTTGCATATCACATCGCACTATCTTGTGCATTTCAAATCAATCGCGCTGTTTTGCGCATCGCACTATTTTGTGCATTGTATCATTCGTGCTATCTTGCGCATCTCACCTGCACTTGTTAGTGCGTTGCATCGCGCTATCTTGCGCACCTTACCTGTATCACACTGCTTTATGCATTCACTCGCCGACACCGCGTGTGTCAAACTTTCGGAATCACAAGAATCACATTGAATATATGTTGTTAGCATATTGTTCTTGTTGAATTTCTCTCTTTTGCAGGCACGATATTGTATGTACGGTTCATTTGAATTTCTCTCCGAGTTCTGTCAAAGAGGGGCAACTGTAGACACCCCATTTTTGACCGACCTTAAGACTCAGACGTCACCGATTGAGCGCTCGGTGATGTTGTATATTGTGCTCGTTCAGAAGTCTCAGAGTCGCGGCCGTGCGCCCTGCCTCCGGACTTCCGAACCCTCTTCTGTGCCTTGCCTCGGTTTGCGAACCAGACTCGATTTTTTCTGTTTTCTTTCCTGAGGGGAGGGAGAGGTCCCGTAGACTATCTCTCAGTGGCCGTGGGCTACATTTCGTGCCCGTAGGCCATTTTGCCCATTTTGGAGCCCGGTTCCCGGTTTTCGGAGCCGTCAGGCCGTGTGCCTCGGTTCGGGACCGTCTAACCATCTCCGATTCCTCTGGTTTTTGGCATGCATCTTATTTACTCCCTTTCGAGGGACACTGGGGTCTTAGATACCCACTTCGTGGTCGAACACCACTCCTGGTGCCCAACAGCCTATTTTCGGGACCCCGAACTGTGTGTTTTGCCCCCCGAGCCTTCATTTCGCATCGGTTTGGGCTCATTTTTGGTGGAGGCCTTATTTTCATTATTAGGAAGCTTGTAGGAGGGTGGGAGGCCAGCAATTGTTCTGACAACCAACTTTTTGTTTCGTCAAAAGTGGTTCAGCATGAATCCGGGAAGGAGAAAAGTCTACGCGGCTTCACCGAAACGGGCGTAACTCTTTGCACAAGAGGAATTAAAATATGAGGCCACCACCATTGGAAAGCTTACTTCTGGGGCTTCATTTTGCACTCAAGAATCTCCTAAGTCCAAATCCGGGGGGAGGAGATATGGTCAGTTGAAGTCCGGTTGGACCGAATCTGCGCGGCTTTACAGAAACTGGCATAACTTTTTCTACAGAAGGAATTTTAATGCAAGGTTTGCGGCATTAGAAAGCTAACTTCTGGGGCTTCATCCTAGGGGGTGGCCGGCCATTTTTATCCTATTGACCTGGCCGGCCGGCCACCTTTTCTGGCCGGCCGGCCACTCACCAAAAAAAATGTTTTTTTTGCCATTTTGACCTAGCCAGCCATTTTCCTCTCCCTCAGTGTATTCCAGCTGTGCCAGCTGGTTGCCAATTGGACCATCCTCCATACACGTGTATGGAGGATTAGAGAGGTCCCTTAGATATTTTTCATGCCTCTCCTCTATAAAGGAGAGGCTTGGCTTCTTGGCTCAAGGTTGGACATTTGTTAGACATATTTGAGAGGGAGCTATACCTTCCACCTCCCATTTCTCTCCATTTCCAAGCTCCAAAGTCATTTTTCTTGTACCATTTCTACATCAACCCCAAGCACAAGACCCCCACACTCCATTCCAACACTTGGAGCTGGTTTTTCAGAGGCAAAGAGCATCCAAACTTGGTCCAAAAAGGCTGTCAAGACTTGTTTACAAGGGTAAGTTGCTATCTCCCTCTTTTGTAGCATTTTCTTGCCTCATTTCTTAAGCCTATTTGCTCACTGTTTTAGGCTCTGACCCAAACTGAAAGGGTCACTCTTTTGAGCTATTCTTCATGTTTGTTGAAGGGTTCAACCATATTTGAGATCACCATCTTGTACTTGCTTCAATATCATCTTGTATGTCACATTTTTGCATGAAATTTCTAGCCTATTATTGATCTGTTTTCGAGCATAATGTAAACTGTAAGTGGGCCTATTTTGATCCCCTCTTCAATATTGAAGAAGGGCTCAATCCTGTTTGGGTCCTCTATCTTGCACTTACTTCATAATCTCTCCTATTTACCGTAAATTTGCATGATTTGTTTGGCCTATATGTAAATTGTTTTGGAGTTTGTTATGAACTGTGAGTAAGCTTATTTTGTATCCCTCTACCACATTGTAGAAGGGATCAATCTTTTTTGGGGTCTCCATGTAGTACCTGCCATTCTACCCCTCTTTGGCCCTCATTTTTACACGCTTTTTTAGGCTTATCTAGCCTCTGTTTTCGGCCATCATCAGAACTGGAATGAGTCATATTTTGACCCTCTGGACATATTTCATTAAGGGTCTTTTCTTGTTGGATGAATGTTTGGCCTACTTCATGTTATATCCTCTTGTGGCCTCAATCTTGCATGGCATTTTTAGCATATTTTCATACTGATTTGGGGGATGTCATCTACTGTAAATGTGCATATTTAGTCCCTCTTCAGTGTTGTAGAAGGGTATTTTTCCATTTGGTCGTTGCATATATCACTTACTTCAATACCCCTCTTGGGGAGCCATTTTTGCATTCTTGCTTAATCCTATGTGTGCTTGCTGTTTAGCCCTTTTTATGACTGAAAAATGCTTGTCTTGGGGCTGCCTTGCTACTGTATTTTCATTCCATGTCTATACTGTGCATGTTTTGCATAGCTATAGGACATTTCAGGCGCCTAATATCGCATTTCGGCATCATTTCATGCATCGGGTGTACTTTCGCCTCATTTCGGGGCTGTTTTCCCCCACATTTCAGTGCCAAAATTCATTTGCATGTTTGCATATTATTTTCATGCCATTTTATGCCTTTATGTCATTGCCTCGGTTTGCGTGCCCGTGTGCACGCATTTCGAGGCACTTCATTTTCATCCAACGGCCTCTTATGTGAGTGTGGCTGAGGCTCTCTCATGTTAGTGTAAGCCCATTTTGCATTCTGTATGCCATTTTAGTCTCATTGCATCGTGTATGCCATCTCCTCGGTTTGCGTGCCCGTGTGCACGCATTTCGAGGCACCTCATTTTTCATCCATCGGCCTCTTATGTGAGTGTGGCTGAGGTCCACTCTGAGAGTCCACTCGTGTTAGTATAAGTCCAATTTGCATTGCGTATGCCATTTCATGCCTTAGGATCATCGCCTCGGTTTGCGCACCCGTGTGCACGCATTTCGAGGCATCTCATTTTCATAGCATTGTGCATGCTAGGATTGTATTTTAGTCGCATTCATGCATATCATGCATATTGCATCGTGTTCGGGATAGGAGTTAGCCCGGGCACGAGAAACGAGGCACGTTTCGTACTCTGAGTGACGGAACGGGTCTCAATTCCCAAGTCACCGACACTCCGGATTACCCATGATGGAGTTAGGTTTTGTTGTAGCATTCATCTGCATTTATCCTATATTGAGTTGTGCAATCCGACTCCTCGGCCATCATGCATCGAGATGCGTGATTGGTGACACGAGGATCGAAGCATGCATATATTTGTGAAATACATTGCTATGCCCCTTTCCTGCTCTCTGTTGCAGCATATCAAGAATCAGCAGTCTTTCGAGGCTTGGCACGCATTTCGAGGAACATTGCAAACAGAGGCTAATTGGGGCATCCCAGTGGATTTCCGAAAAGGCAGCCCAGCATACATCATTCAGCGGAAGTGAGGCAGCCCCTGGCTTGCATGCCAGTTTACAGTTTTTCTTAGTTAATTTGTTAATTAATTAGGAATTTGTATATTATTCGGATTGTATATTTATTCGGACTGTATTATTCTATTATTCGGACTGTATATTTATTCAGACCCTCTGCGCGAGGGCATAATTGTAATAAGTGTGGGTGAGTGTGATGTATGTCTTCTAACCCCACGTCTTTCTTCCCTTTTATTTACCCGCTTATGATGGTTAGATTAGGGCATATTTCAATTAGCATACAGTATGACAGCATGTTTGCATCATTCATCTGTTTTGCACGCACCGGGCTCGGCGCATCATACAAACTGCATTTGTATTTCTATTCCAAATTGAATACGTGTTAGTTGTAGCATTCCATATGCCGTGTTTAGAATAGCCGAGCCTGCTATAGTTGCATTCTGCATGTGTTGAATTAGGCATCTCTGTATAGTTAGGATCATGCATGATTTCTAATCAGTTTCTGTTTTTGGCTTGGAGTACTCGGTAAGTTTTATGTTTTAGCATTCTTGCATGCGTATGAGTGACTGCCATGATAGCATGCTTGCCATGAGGCTATATGCTTATGTGATATAACTGCCTTGAATGCCTGTGGGTGAAGGTTGTGTTACTTGAATTGGAACAATTCGTCAAATGTTTGTTTTAAGCCCACTAGATAGTGGCAAAATCATGTTTTTTTCTAAGCCCACCTGAGGGTGGCAAATCCACGTCTTAGCCTACCTGCGGGTAGCACCATCAAACCATTTTCAAACAAACAAACATGAAATGTTTTGTTCCAGTTCAGGCGGCCCAGTCTATACTTATTTGCTGTGCGCATCACATAGTAATCAAGGCTAATAACCGGAATAAGAACATACAATGTTTTCAAAAATAGATATCATGGTTAGTAGAGGCCGGTCTTTGACCGGGCGAGCGGGGGTGCTCACGAAGTGACCTTCCCCAATCGTACCCAAGTTCCCGAGCCGAGGCAACTTTGGTGATAACGGACACGTGGCCTTTGGCAACGAGTCAGGGTTTCCTAAATTTCCCAAAAATAAAATATTTAGGTGGCGACTCTGTATCTGGCAAAGCAGTCCATGTTTGGCACTTCTTTCAAAAAATCTGTTTTCCAAAACGATTTGCCGGATTTGGACTCTTTGGTTCAAGATTAAGAACCATGACACAAATCGAGTCCGAGCTGTAGCGAGGTCCCCCGCGGGCTTGTTACACAGGCACAATATTAGATAGCCATTCAACATACCTGGCTGTCCTGATAAAGCCTACCTTGAATAGTCTAAGAATCTCTTCATTGACTTTCTGAATTACTTCTGGACTCATTCTTCTTGGTTTCTGCTTGTATGGCTTGAAATTTGGCTTCATAAGGAGCCTATGTTCCACTAATGACCTATCCAATCCTGGTAGTTCATTATAAGACCATGCAAAGCAATCTTTATATTTCTTTAGAACAACCAATAACTGGTCCCTGTCCAGATCATTCAAACAAGCACTTATATAGGTGGGCTGTTGCATAGAACCTTCCCCTAAATTTACTTCTTCTAAGGGGTCATGTGTCTGAGAACTTATTGAAGCTTTTTCCTTGGTTTCTTCTACCTTCGAAGCAACATTCTCACTTTGTTCTGCTCCCAAGTTCTTAAGTTCAACATCTTTGTCCTCCTCCTCATAGAAAAAATATGTCCACAAGGTATCCTCTTCCTGTATCTCTTGGACTTTTGTTTCAATGTCCAATGCACAGTATTTACCAAGGGTCAAAATTTTGGCCTGTTGCTACTTCTGCTTGCAGCCAATTATCATGACTTTTCTCTCTTGCTCCTGTACTTGCTGGACTATTGATTTTACATCCAATGTTGAAAACTTAATTAGAGCCAAAGACTTGGCTTCTTGTTCTTCATCTCTTTACCTATAACCAGGCATCATTGTCATCCTTAATGACAATCTCTTCATCAGCACTTTCTTGGACTAAGTGCTTCAGGTGTGTCACTTCCTTATCAGCCGTCACTTCGGCTAAGCCATCAGCTTTCCTCAGTATACTGAGTGGTGTCACTCCCTCAATATACAACTTGGCCTCTACAAAGTCTGCACAGGCTATGAAGGGTTGAGGATCTGCATCAATTTCCTCTGTCTCTCCATTGCCTAAGCCCATCATAATTTTCTGATGCAAAGAGGAAGGCACACATTTGTTAGTGTGGATCCAATCTCTCCCAAGTAAAGCATTGTATTTAGCATTACTGTCGATTACGAAGAATGTTGTCATGCAGTCCCTGGTTCCCACACTCAAGTTAATGGGTAAAATCCCCTGAGCCATCTGTTTGTCTCCAGCAAAGCCAGCGATGGTTGTGCTGGTTGGGATCAATCTGTGATTCTTTTTCCCTAGTTTCTTCAAAGAAGATTTCGGTAGTAAGTTCACTGCTGCCCCATTGTCTATCAAGACTCGGTTCAGTTGTATCCCATCGAAGAAAGCCTTGATGTACAAAGGCTTGACATGTTGTGTCATAGAATTCGAGGGATACTCAAAAGGATACGAGAGGTTAATGCTCACCTCTTCTTCACTCTCATATTCAGTTTCCATTGGGGTAGCCATTCCAGAATCATCTTGTACCATACTTACTTGTGAGTCTTCACTAGAGACAGGAATAGGATCCATGTCTTGGTCATCTTGGTCCTCATCTCCAGCCTGGAATTCATGAGGCAGTATGTGTACCATATTGACTGATACTGGAGGAAATGAGCTAAATTGGATGGCTGGCTGTACCTGCTTCCTCCCTTAGCCACCTTGTTCAGTTACTTCAGCAGCATTCTCCATGCTGCACTCTGGCACTTCGTTGTTAACTGATTCCTTCGAAGGATCTTTCTCAACTGGTTTTTCAACCAAAAATGTTTGCTCAGCCATGAAGTCTTCGAACATTTCTTCCTCCACCATTTCTTTCTTTTGGCTCATGCCAATTTCTTCTTCTGTCTCGCTATCACTCTCCATCAGAGCTTTCTCCAATCCTGTTAAGCTAGACTTTTCTCTGGCTTTTAGTTCAAAATGAACCTTGGCCAACTGTTCTCTGCTGCAACCCACTTTGCTTTGTAGAGTTGGCTTTGGAGTATGGTCTGACTTTGGGGTCTTCTTTCCTTCTGTCTGGACCAATGAAGAGCTCTCTCCATTTTCTTTCATATCGTTCTGGTACTGAGTGTACCTGCGCTGAATCTTTCTCTTTTGTGATCTCGAAATGACTGAGACCATATATGGTTCCTTTGTCTTTGGGTGTTTAAGCAATACCCAATTGTTCGGAGCCACCAAAGGAGGCTTGACCATCCTGCCTTGGATTCCAATATCTCTCCGGGCAGGCACTTCCCTAGGTTTGTTTTGCATTACAAACCAGTCTGGAACTCCAGGTACCCACGAACTTACTGACTCAGATGTTGAACCGCTTTTTTCTACCTTCGAAGCCATCTTCGAAGCTGGCTGTGAAGGTAAGTGCGTGGCCCTGACCTCATGTTTCGAGCCTGATTCAGACCTTCGATGAAGGTAGCCACTTTCTGTCCTGCGTGAGGCTGGTCTAGGGGGCCAATCTCGAGCTTTGATCCCATGAACTGAGCCTTTCTCCAATCTTCTTTTAGAATGACTGCTCTCCATTCTGTAATAGTTAGGTGGCCTGGATTCATATAAGGGCCTCTTGCCTTTAACATGAATTCTGTCTACTGCAAGCTCAACCACTAGTGGTCGTTGCCTATCACTAGCCAGATACGACCTTTCGTTGTAAGCATTGGTTGATCTAGGACGTCTCTGTACATCCCTGTAATATTGCTTCCCATCAATTGGAAGCCCCTTCAACCATTTATAACTCAGTCTGCACCTGGGACATATCCTTTGCATCACTGCTGCCTCTAAGGAATCATCATCCAGTGATTCTTCATCAGAGTGTTCCCTCTGGTGTGAGAAACCTTGTCCAATAGCTGGTGGGTTTCTGGTGTCCTTCTTGATGGTTGTCTGGTTAGCAACATGCATCTGCACATTGACTTCTTCCAATTCTGTCAAGGACAAGTTCTGGAAGACTGACGTAATGACATTGGCTGCCGCCTCTCCAACTTCTGGAAATAGATTACTGTCGATCCCCATGGCCTTTTCTGTTTTGGCTGGGAACTTCAAACTTTCTTTCCGAATTTGTTCTTGGATCCTGTCCCGAAAAACAATGCAGTTTTTAGTCGAGTGAGACCAAGAGTTATGCCATTTACAATATACTTTTCCCTTAAGTTCATCTGGAGATGGCAATTTTACTCCTTTAGGTAACTTAAGGAAGTTGGCCGCGAGCAAATGATCAAAGATGTCATCTGCCTTTGTTAAATCGAAAGAATACTTTCTGTGAAAGTCTTTCTTTTTAAACTGCTGGTCAATTGTTGTATCCTTATGAATTAATGCCTCATAGATCACAGGTTCTTTGCCCACAATCTCTGCTGCATCGATCTCATAATTAGGATCTCTATAATATGTCTTGTACGATGCATTATTTCGATCTTGTTCCTCCTCTAGTAATACTTCGTACCTAGACACCTTATAGGTTAGTTCCACCAAATCTCTGAATTCAGTTGAGTCAAACTTCTTTCGAAGCCTGAACTCTAGGCCATTTTGAGCCAATCTTACGAATTCTGGCTCTGGTAGGATGACTCTACATTTATTTCGAGCCCTTTTAAATCTGGCAATAAACTGAGTAGCCTTTTCTTCAGGCCTTTGACTCAATCTTGCCAAGTCTGCCATGGATACCTCTGGCTCCGATTGGAAGAATTGGGCATGAAATGCCTCTTCCATTTGTTGCCAATTTTGAATGGAGCCAGGTGTAAGGTTGATGTACCATACAAATGCTCCCCCAGTTAGAGAATTTGGGAATAATCTTAGTTTCATATAGTCATGATTAGTAAATTCACCGCATTGAGCAACAAACCTAGCAATATGCTCTATTTGTTGACTGATTTCCAGTCCCATAGAAAAGGGTAAAATCTGGTATCCTGAACCCCCTTGGGTATTCATGTACCCTATCTACCCATTCTGGGTATGGTTTTCTGTATACAGGAGTCTGGACCCCCCAAGCCATCGGTCCACACATCTCCCTAACAATATTAGCAATTTGGTCCCTAGAGACCATATTTTGTGCCTGCTGAACCACTATTGGAGGAACAAACACAGGATTTGGTGGACAAACTTGTGCTTGTGGTCCTCTTGGTCCATAAGGTGGTATATTTAGGACTGGTTGTCCCTGTGGTGCAGGTTGCTGTTGGGGGTATGGGTAACCCCTTTGAGTCTGTCCTGCGAAAAGATCTGCGAAAGGTGCTGGAACAGGTGTTGTGTCCCTTCCATTTGCAGGCCAACCTTCCAACCCCCCGGGTATAAATTCGAATAAGGGATTATTATACCCCCTAGTGTTAGGTATGGCTTCGAACATGGGATTTGTAACCATTCTTACGCCAGTTTCTTGTACTTGACCAGATCCACTAACTTATGTAGCTTCATTGTTGAGTACTGAGGCATTTTGGCCTGCTATAGGCCTCGAAATGGGTTCATACCAAGACTGAGGTGATGGTCTTTCATAGTTCTGATTACTAGTTTGACCATTAGAATGTCCATTAACTTGCATAGGCTGTTTATCTCTAGCCAATCTTTGCTGAGGGACACTTAAAACTTCCTCTGTGTGTCTTGTGTTTGTTGATTGGTGGTTATTCATTCGATCCAAAAAGGATGTTGCCCACCTTTCCATTGTGTTCATTAATTGTTGTCCCATAGCATCTACTAGGCCATCCCATGGATTTGTTGGCTGAGTAGATGGAACAGTGGATGGTCCAATTCCTTGGTTTCATCCAATATTATGAACATATGGTTCTTGTCCCGAAGTACTGGTCTGTTCGACCATAGGTTCTGATAACATGGGAGTTTCCACAGGATGTGTTACCACATTATCCTCTGGATTAGGTATTTCTACCTCTCCTTCTACGTCTTCTTCCAAGCGTTCATTTTCTCCTTGTCTTCTTCGTCTAGCCATTTCAATTGGTCCCACTGGGCGTGCCAAAAATATATGTTGGCTTTTTGGCTTTCGAAGGGTATTTTTGTAAATGCGAGCGTGCCAGCAAGGATCAATTAGTCCTTACAGAAATTATAATTGCTAACAAATTATCAGACGATTGTGTTTTAGTTCTTTCAGCCTCAATGAAGAGGACTTTTACTGGTGGCTTGACTTAGGAGAAATTAAGCAAAATAACAGATAAATGACGAACAATTGAAATATTTCATTAAGATGAAAACTTACAATGATCCAAACTCAGCCTCGTAGAGGTTTACAGCGACAATTTACT
This sequence comes from Camellia japonica, assembly GCA_030407325.1. Classification (NCBI taxonomy): domain Eukaryota; kingdom Viridiplantae; phylum Streptophyta; class Magnoliopsida; order Ericales; family Theaceae; genus Camellia; species Camellia japonica. Next base: position 11,852,366 of record JAPPVO010000032.1, on the reverse strand, counting down.
CGAAACTACTCCTATGAACGAAGTGCAGTGCAGGAATTTAAAGTGCAGGAATGTAAAGAATAGGTATTTAAAGTGCAGGAAATATAAAGACTGGAAATGTAAAACTGGAAAAGAAAATATGAAGTAAATGACTGGTTTGTTGGATCTGAGTCTAGGGGCTTTTTCTGGGAGCTTCCCTGCTATTTATACTCCTCAAGGATGACCATCGAACTGCACTTCAAACCGTCGAACTGCTCCTCCATGATTGCTTGATCATGCTGTGTTAGAAGTAGTTCCACTATGCCATTACTTGCAGTTGGGCTTCCCTCCTATATTTGAATTTGAATATGAGTAACCGTTGAAGCCACGTCACCTTGTATCTCTTCGCTGATCCAATGTTACTCGGACCACGCAAGAACCAATATTAACCACCATGTGTACGATCATGATCGAAGATTAAACATTCTTCCTGTATTGTCCTTACTTCGTCACGTGTCGAACTGTAACTGGCTTTTACAAAATATGTAGCCAACAATTAGGTGTATCTAAAAATTAAAAAAATTACTTAGAATATTAAAAAAATTCAATGAAAATAAAAAAATACGAAAAATTAAAGAAATTTAATTTTCTGAGAAGTGAATCTTAAAAATACTAAACAAGTTGATGGGTTTGATATCGGATGAGAATGAATGAAGTAGTTCATGGTTGTGGAAGATGAGGGACTATCCTCCACACCAACTTTGTTGATTCCCATTTTCCATTTCTTGTAATAAAAACGAAAATTGAATGACAAGCGAGTGCGATACATACCAACAAAGTTGCAACCAATATGTGGGTGATCAATATTAGTTCTCATTCACCACACTCTGGTATTCCTTGTTTGTCTAATTGAATTTTGAACAACTAATAAGTTACAAGAAATGCTATTTTTTTAGAATTTTTTATACAGAATTTTTATTAGACTTATGTGACAGTAATGTATTTGATATAATAAAAAAATCTTGGTTTTTTTTTTTTTTTTCTCCTTCTTATTAAAGTTAAAAGCTCATGACTTAGTCACATCATTTTGTATAATTTTCTGTTTGTATTTCTTTGTTTGTATTTTATGTTTTTATGGATAGAACCAAGCTTCTCCAATTTAATTTTTGAACTGCAGGGTCTAATTTTCATGGTTGTGGGCTCACTTAGCATTCATTTTAATAATTTGAACGGTTCAAGTTTAAGGTTTGCCAAACAAATTATTCGTGCAAAAAATTATATTAACCGTACATCCAAAGTTACATGATCAGATCACATTTCTTTTTAAAATAGTGGACAACAAGTATTTAAAAATAAATTGTCTATTTTTTATAATCATAATAATATAAACCGATTATATGACTATCGATATTCGATCAATTTAATTTTTTACATAAGTGATTTACCCAACAAATCTTATAAGTTGAACAATTTAAATTATTAAGATGAGATCAGAATAGGCCCACAACTATGAAATTGAATCCCCAATCCATTTTTTAGACTAGTCACAAGCACGGTTGATATGGAGACATACATGAAGGATATATAAGGGGACTAATTTCCAATGACATGATGAAGTGAATTAATTAGGCAAGTAGCTTCCTTAGTGGGCTCCAAATCTAAAATAATTCCTCTTAGTTTGTTCGTAAAATTAGGTCAAATACTTTGTATTGTCTTCTTCAAAAGTTTAATTTTTTTGATGATTATTGTCGTAGTTAGGAAGATGGCTCTTTCAAGGTTCAATCATTCACTATATCTGGACTCTCAAAAAAAAAAAACAAATGAATTGATTTGGCACATGGGCATTAGTGCACGTGTCCAAGAATTTGCATTGCACATGGCAGCACATGTATAGTTCTAAACTCACACAAATGACTCATCAAGCAATATTGATACTGAAAAATGATTTATCTATGTAATTTTTTCTCTCCAAACCCCTTAAATAATGTGAAAAGTAAAATTTTAAAAATCAACTCACATTTAAATATTTTTTTCAAAACTCTTCTTACATGCATTTTATCTTATTATCCTGTTAAAGGGATTGTGAGGAGAACAAATTATATAAATATAACATTGATGATTTATATTTATATAAAAAAAATTAAGTCGTTAACTAAAAAAATGACTAATCTTGCTATCTTTTTCCTTTTTGTGTGTGTTTTTTTTTACCGATGGAGTTAAAAACAACAATCGCCATTTTAAAGTTTTAAAAACAATTATTAAATATGGTAATATTAATTATACATCCTTTTAAATTGTACAAATTTGCTCTCTTAACATTTTTTTGAGAAATTTAATACTAGCTTCTCTAAAGTATTTTCATAATTGTTGCCCAAAACCCATGATTACCCATGTTTAGAAAATCAATTTAAGGAAAAAGCTATGGAGACAAAAAGGCTAGTGAATCAACTTACAACACTCTGGATTTACAACGTACCTATTTTCAAGTATTAATCTTCATATTACCATTAAAAAAAAAGGAGTATTTTTATTTTGGGGTTGGATGAGAATTAGAGAAATGGACTATAATTATGATAAAATTACATGACTATAATTATTAAATCAATTTAATTTTTATATAATTTCAAACATGGCCACAGGTTGGGATTAGACCGGATAAGCCCATCATCTTTTATTAGACAGACACAAAACTAATATAAACACATGACTAAGATGAAGTCATGAAGCAAGGAGCTCAGCCGAGACGGTGGATATCAGTCGTGAGGGCTAGGGGAAGACCAGGACCATGGAGGACGAAAGGGAGTGTAGGTGTGTTCACTGTGTTTGTGGACAACCTACCAACATCATTGAATCCAAAGGTCTATTAAATCTTTTTACAAAGTTTGGAGTGGTAAATGATGTTTTTATACTGCAAAAGAGACGAAGGGTTACCAACACAAGGTTTGGTTTTGTGAGGTTTGATTGTTCTGTAGCAGCCAAAATAGCTGTCCAGAAAGCCAATGGTCTATGGGTGGATGATCGACCATTACAGGTAAAACCTGCAGAGTTTGGGGAGGACAAAGTAGATGGTGAAACTGCAAGAATACCATTAAGTACTTAAGTGTGGAGACCAGTAGTTCATGCTGCTCAAGGTGGAGATGGTAGAACTGGGGCAAATGGCCTTAGAGATAAGAGATCTTATGTAGAGGCTATAGCAGGAAAAAGGACAGGGGGAATAGGGACCATCTTGTTAAAGGCAGAGGAGATAAGGAATGGATGGTTGTTTGAGAGCATAATTATCAGATTGAAGGCTCAATATGCTAACATTAGTCTGAAAAAGGAATTGACAGCAATAGAAATGGAGGATATTATGGTAAGAGAAAGTGGGGGAAGAGATGTGGTTATAACATTCAGATCAAAGGAGGAGAGGGCACTGAAAATATCATCTATTAAGGAGCTGATTTTGGACTGGTGCGAAGATATTGCTGAAGGAAAACCAGGGCAAGTACTGGAGCAGGAAAGATGTGTATGGCTCAGTTACTATGGCATTCCATTACACCTGTGGAATAGCTCCAATCTAAGAAGGATCTGTGGGGTATAGGGGCAAGTTTTATGTTTTGAGGGAGATATGAGCCAACCACTATCATTTTTGTGTGCAAAGGTTAAGGTCTCCACCAAAAGCATGGAACCCATAAATTCAGTTGTAAATCTGGAATGCAGAGGGATGGTGTTTCTAGTGAGAGTCTGCGAAGAACAGATGGTAACCGTAAAAACACTAAAACTTACTTGCAGATGCCACAAGCTTCAAGATATGGATGAGATTGGTAGTTCAATTGTGTTGGAGGAACAAAGTGGAGGCCGGAATTGCAGGAAGGATGAAGATAATGATGCTGATATGGAGGATGAATCAGCTGCTGACCTGGAGGTTGGGTATGATGTGGCTAAAGAAACTAGGCTAGCTGGTGGAAGTCGGAGTGTGGAGGTGGAGAATATGGCATGCCAGAGGAGTGTAACGGAAGCTAAAGATGTTTGAAGTGATGTAGGGAAAGTAATGAGTGCTGAGGCTTGCAACATAATGATGGAAGTGCGAAACCAGAGGATCAACTTAACAAAGGAGACGATAGTCAGTCAGAGCATGGAAAATCAAGTGTGTATGGAAAATCATGTTCAAAGTTATGTTAGAAGTCTAGGTGGGTCAAGCCTAGAAAGGCCTAGTGTGAATATTGAAGTGATTTTGGGCCAAAATAATACAATAAGTTAGGGGGGTGGGCTTTGTAAATCACAGATTGGGCTGGGGCAGTAGGATATAACTGTAAGTGAAAAACCTGATGAAGTAGGGCCATTTGGGAGAGTTTCAAGCTTTTCTGAAGCCCATGAGAAGGAGCCCAGTAGTAGACATACAAGGCATAGAAAGGGAAAGGAAAGGATTAGCAGCAGAAAAAAAATCTAATCAGAATTTTCTAAAGAAAAGGTCTTTCGAGCTAATGAGGAAGTATGGGAGCAGAGGCACTTCAACAAGTAGAGCACTGCACAGGGCTGCAGTCTGGCGAGCAGTAATGGCGGCAATGTCCCTATCTGCATCAATAAAGGGTGGAGTAGATAAAAGGAGAGTCATCTTGAATGAAGCCGAAGCAACTCTGAAAATGGGAGAAGTCCTCGGTGTACAATTTAATGGGAAAAGGGCCGAAGTGTTGGAGAAAATAGTGGACCTTGAATTGAAGGACAAGGAACGCATTGAAGGGGGTGTGAGAGTTGGGGCATAGAGTACACCAGTTGGGGGAGGGGGGAAATATGAGTAATAGTGGTTAATTATGAAGATTCTATCATGGAATATTAGAGGGTTAAGGAGAAAGGAGAAGAGAGGCAAATTAAATAAGCTTTTAAAGAAGAGAAATGTAGATGTTGCTTTGTTCCAAGAGACAAAGAAGTCAGAAATAACATAGGATGAAATCAAATCTGTGTGAGTAAGAGGCAAAATGAAGTTTATGGTGGTGGATGTTGTTGGCTCTGCAGGGGGATTACTGTGTATTTGGGACCCAGATGTCTTCCAAGTTAAGGACTGCTGTAGCAATAGAAGATTCATATTATTATCAGGTACCCTCTTTAACCAATTTGATTGTGCTATTCTAAACATTTATGCACCTAATGATGTGGGCTCAAGAGGGAATCTGTGGAATTGTTTATTGAAATTGAAATATGTGGAGAAGTGGTTTGGAAATACTCTTCTGATCCTGAGGAGCGCTCGAGATCCGCTGACAGTCACTTGAAATGGGATAAACACTCCGGTCGGGGGTGCCGGAATTAGCACTCCGACAGATATGTCAGTCTCTACACTCAAGAATGCTTGTGTTCTAAATTAAGCATAGTAATTCTCACATACCTCATCCTGGTTGATGTTTCTTCTATTTATATTTTTTCTTCTTTGGGCCTCGGGATTAGGTCCATCCCCCACCTCATATTCGGTACATTTTATAATGTACCGATCCCTACTCGGCCCCTTACTTAATCGGTTATTTGGCCGAGTAGGGTTGGATTTTGAGCTTTCGAGCCAATTGTCGAGTGCTTCGAACCTCGACGCTACCAGATTCAGCTATCCGGAACCTCTACAACTCCCGAATCTCGGCTCCCACAATTGCCCCCCAAGCATTCCACTAACAACAGTTGGCTGGAGTGTTTGGCTTCGAACTCGAAGAGTCAGAGCCCAAGTTCGGCGGCTGACCGCATTCCAACGCAAATGTCTGTACACACGCTTCTTGGTTATCATTTCAACTTCCCACCTCCTCGTACACTTTTATTTATTGTGATTTAAAATTTCGACGTCTTTTCAAATACATACACGCTTTTAGACGCCCATCGCTGGACTGCCTCCCGAACTACCTTTGCAACTTCCTACTCTTCTCTATCTCCATCACCTCTTATAAGTTCTCTCCTTCTCTGCTTTGTTTTTTGGCTTAGCATAATCCTATTGGCTAGGGGGAATGACGAAACATTTAAAAGATCTCCTCTCACCAGATCGAATTTCTGGCTTCTGACGCTATTTTTCCATTCCTGATGATGTCCGTCTGTCATTTATGGCAGACGGCACCCTCGATATGGAGAGGGTTGATGAAACCACGATCGTTTTCCCTCTTCTATCAATCGCAGAGGGTGGGGTCTGCTTCCCCCTTCACCCATTTCTTAGGGCCGTGCTTTGCCATTGGGGGTTAATCCCTTCCCAACCCAACGTCAACTTCTTTAGGGTCGTGATAGGGATTATCTCACTAAACCGCTGCTTTGGGCTTAACCTTGGCATTCCTGCTATTCGGCATTGCTACACCTTGGCCAAGTCTACTGGTCGGCACGGGCGTTATTTCCTTAGGGCTAAAGACACCGACCATCAACTAGTGACTATGCTTTCTAGCTCTAGGAAGCGAGTTGATGATGTTATGGTCGTCGTCCAAGGAAACTGGGTATTCGGCGAAGGCAAGGATCGCCTTGATTGTATTCCTAGATGGAGGGACGAACCAGGTGGCCGAGTATCTTCTTTTATTTATTTACTTGTTATATTTATAAAACCTTATTTTTGGGACCTCATGGTTTTGCTTTTGCAGGAAACGATTTGAAGAAAATCTTAACCTCGATTGACGACGTCGTCATTTCAAAAATCAAGACTGCACTCAAGTATTTCAGCCGATCGAGTCTTCAGAAGCAGGGGAGGGCGGCCCACGTTCTGCTCCGCTACGAGTCGACTTATATGACCTTTTCGGGGGCGAAAAACATCCCAATTCCGAAGGGTGAGGAGTTTCTTGTTGCCCTTATCTTGACTAATTTCAGAAATTTCAAGCAAGTCGGTTGCGAGGGATCAGATTCGGAGTGACCGGAAGTTGCTGAGGCCGTCGAGTTAGACCAATCCGAAACTGAGGTTGATGAGGCTTTGAAGTTAGCATTTGAAGAAGCCGGCCTCAATTCAGCTGATCCTCCGTCCACCTTGGGTCGAGAGGACCGTCCGCTTGACAATATTTTTCACGGTCTGGAGGACCTTCTCGGCGCGTTCCCAGAAGATATGGCTGGGTTGAGCCTCACTAAACTTGCCAAGAAGGTGAACGCGGAAAGGATGACCGCGCGGCGAAGGGCGGAGGAGATTCGGGCTGCCGAGTCTCAGTCCCAGTCCTCCTTGCCTGTTATTGAGGAAACGACAAAGAACAGAAGTACCGAGGCGGAACCTTTTGTGCAAGCAAGTGTTGCAACTGAGCAAAGGGTGGAGAAGCGCTCTGCCGATGTCGAGGCCGGCTCAGAAGAAGACCGTGCCGACAAACGACCTCGTTTGGAGGAGTCGGATGAGATCGTACCTTTTGTTATTCAGCCCAAGATAAAGAATATGTCGATCTCCTCCGATGCTTCGGTGATCAAAGACCCAGCGGTTGCATTCAGCTTGGCGACGTCCGTTTCACTGCCTGCTGACAAGGCGACTTTTCGGATAAAGCCGGATCTGGTTGCAATTGGGTTGGCCGCGCAATCGGCTCTTTTGGTATATATCTGGACTTTGTCTTTTCTTTTTACGCAAATATTATTTTGTTCTTAACTTCCTGTTTTGCAGGCCGTCGGAAGGATAGCCGACATGGGTTGTCGCTATCACGATGCCGTCGAGCTAATTGGCCGTTTACAAACGGAGGTTGAGGGCCAAAGGAGTAGGGCGCAATCGGAGGGCGCCCGTTCCGAGACCGAGATGGAAAGAGCCCGCAATGCTGAAGAATTGAGATCAGTCGCCGAGAAGAGGGCAGATGCAAGTGACGACGCGCTTAAAATGGCCCAGGAGGCGATCTCTAAATTGGAGGCTGGGTTGGAAGAGATGAAGGCGGCGAAGGAAACAGCTGACCTGAAGGCTTCCAGCGCATTCGATGCTGGGAAAAAATCTGCTTTGGAGGAATATGTAGACGAAGTCCCCAAATTTGAGAATCGGGGATTTAAACACGGCTGGCTCAAAGCCCTTGCTGCTGCTGATGCGACATTGGCTACGCCAATTCCATACGAGCAAGTGGATGTTGAGCCGCTGGAGTCTGACTCCGAGAACTAATTTGGGCGGCTCTTATTTTTTTTTTTTTTTTTTTTTTTTTTAGGATTTGCATGTAATTTTTAGCTTTTTACAGCTTTTTGTCTAGTAATTTTCATATGTAAAATGGTTACAATTTGTGCCCAATTTACTTAATGAAAATTCATTTTGTAATTTGCTGTTACTAATGAACGGAATTGTTTGGTTGCTGTTTTGGATAAAACGTTTTGTATACTTGCCGACTAGATGATTAGGCCATTTAGATAGTTAGGCCGTTTAAAAAGCCAAAAATCAGTGCATGAAGTGGTTGTGGCACATATCAATCGGCATGGGGCCAAGATGCTCGGCCGGTTAGATTAATAAATCTACCCTTGCCCCAGCCAGTGCATGGACTTCACGGTATTCTCCTACAATTGTCGTTTAGATAATTAGGCCGTTTTAACAAGCCAAAAATCAGTACATGAAGTGGCTGTGGCACATATCAATCGGCATGGGGCCAAGATGCTCGGCCAGTTAGATTAATAAATTTGCCCTTGCCCCAGCCAGTGCATGGACTTCAAGGCATTCTCCCATAATTGTCGTTTAGATAATTAGGCCGTTTTAACAAGCCAAAAATCAGTACATGAAGTGGCTGTGGCACATATCAATTGGCATGGGGCCAAGATGCTCGGCCTGTTAGATTAATAAATCTGCCCTTGCTCCAGCCAGTGCATGGACTTCAAGGCATTCTCCCATAATTACCGTTTAGATAATTAGGCCGTTTTAACAAGCCAAAAATTAGTGCATGAAGTGGCTGTGGCACATATCAATCGGCCTTCGTCGTTTGGAGACTGCAAAAAGCGTTAATGAAATTGCCTCGGGGTCGCTGCATACCTACGAATAAATGGGGTGATTTCGCGCCAGTGGGTCCACTTATTCTTATTCAGATTCGATTTGAACTAGCTTAGAGCGAGGGTGAATGTCAAACAAATTGTTCTTCAACAGCAGAGGAGAGGAACGAACGCTAGCTGAGCTAGATGTTGCGATGAATCGCAACAGCGAGCCTGTGCGTATGGGAGGAAGGACGTCCAAGGAAAGCGAAAAACGTCAACTTCCAAGCCGTCGAAACAGATCACCCCGAAGAGAGAAGCATCAACGGGGAAGCTCCCCGCAACTACAACCGGGGAATGAGTCAGATGCGACGCTACGACCATTGAGTTTTGTGGTGTTCATGGGGAATAAACCGATGACTGAAGCAGATTCCATCGTCAATGATCCGGGTGTAGCGGTCGAGTTTGCTCGACAGATTTTTCCACCGGAAGTCCAATAATCGATGGTTGGACGACGAGATTTGGGAGTGTTTCGAGAAGGTATTCATGGGGCGGTGAAGGAGCTGTACACCGCCTACGAAGTCAGCATGCGTCTACGCGCCGCGCAGCGGGAGATGGAGAAAATAGACGAACGGGTCCGCAGTTCGGAGGCTCGTGCGAGCTTAGGGAGCTTAGGAAGGTTAAAGTTACCTATCCGCATGCGGCGGGTCAATCTAACCCAATTGTGGACGAGAGGGTTACCCAACGGCTGTTGAGTCTTGCCATCGCCGACTGAGATACGACAGACATGTTTGCCGTACAAAATGCGAGGGCCAAAGGTTACGAGAAGGGCTTCCATGCTGGTCGGAAGGTTGAGATCGACAAAACGAAAGAGACACTTGCTGAGGAGGTCTGCCAATGCGAGAATCGGGGTTTTAAGCATGGTTGGATCGCGGCTCTTTGGGCCATGGAGGCTCTCCGAGCAAAGGGTGTCGATTCCAACTTATGTGACCTGGATCATCATGACCATTTGCCCTTTGCCGCCTTTGAAGTTGAGAAGAGCGATGATGAGGGCGATGCCGAATAAAAATACTCGTTGTAATGTTCAAATGCGGATCGCGTCTAGAATTATGTATTTATTGGTTGGTTGAATAAAACAGAACTTTATTTTCAATGTTTTGTTATAATTTTTGTTCGGCGCATACGTGCTTGCATGTTTGATTAAACGCATTTTAGACGAGTAAATGAATATTGATTAGCCTGATTCAATCGACATCATTGTGTTACGCACGGCCCGAAAGCTTAATCGGCCCAAAGACGTCATTCGCCGATGGGGCTCCGAATCTGGAGACTTTATTTGGCCAATCATGATATCCACGAAGGGCGCTCCGAATCCGGAGGCTTTAATCGGCCAATCGTGATATCCACGAAGGGCGCTTCGAATCTGGAGGCTTAGTCGGCCTAAAGGCGTCATTCGCCGATGGGGCTCCGAATCCGGAGACTATTGGGCCAATCGTGATATCCACGAGGGGCGCTCCGAATCTGGAGGCTTAGTCGGCCCAAAGGCGTCATTCGCCGATGGGGCTCCGAATCTGGAGACTTTATTGGCCTAATCGTGATATCCACGAAAGGCGCTCCGAATCCGGAGGCTTAGTCGGCCCAAAGGCGTCATTTGCCGATGGGGCTCTGAATCTGGAGACTATTGGGCCAATCGTGATATCCACGAAAAGCGCTCCGAATCCGGAGGCTTTATCGGCCCAAAGGCGTCATTCGCCGATGGGGCTCTGAATCCGGAGACTTTATTGGCCCAATCGTGATATCCACGAAGGGCGCTCCGAATCCGAAGGCTTTAATCGGAACATCTTTGAACTAGATTCTGTGCTAGGTGAAGGGGAATCTTTGTATTACAGAAAAAGAGATGTACATGGCGAATAGTTCGGAACAAGCATTATGTCCCACAAGTCGGGCTAATGATAAAATTTGCGTAAGTGCGTGGAATTCCAAGGTCGTGGCAGACTCTTTCCTGACATGTCTTTGAGCCGATATGCCCCTACTCCAGCGATCGAATCGATTTGATAGGGACCATCCCAGTTAGGACCCAATTTTCCATCGGCCGGTTTCCTGTCGGCTGGGAGCACCTTCTTCAGGACAAACTCTCCTGGTTTGTAACGGCGCAGCTGAACGCGTTGATTATACGATTTTGCCGGTTGCTGCTGGTACCGTGCCATGGACGCAAGGGCTTGGTCTCTTCGTTCTTCGATTAGAATCAAATCCAAAGCCAGCATCATGTCGTTTCGGCCCGTATCAAAAACTTGCGACTTGAGTGTCGGGTGGCCGATCTCCAGGGGTAGGATTGCCTGGGTTCTAAAGCATAGGGCAAACGGCGTTTCTCCAGTCGATCTGCTTAGTGTAGTTCGATGAGCCCAGAGTACACTCGGCAATTCTTCGACCCATTTGCCTTTGGCTTTCTCCAGCCTCTTTTTGATGCCATTCAAGATGGATTTATTAAAGGCTTCGGCTTGGCCATTGCTTTGGGGATAAGTCGGCGTAGAAAAGTAAGGCCGAATACCATATTTGCTGCACAACTCTCGGTATACGCCACAATCAAACTGGGTGCCGTTGTTTGAGATAAGAGCTCTGGGAATGCCAAAACATGTTATGATGTTCCTCCACACAAAGCGTTTAACGTCAGCATCTCGAATGTGTGTTAATGCCTCCGCTTCGACCCATTTCATGAAGTAATCTGTTGCGACGATCAGGTATCGCTTGTTCCCTAGGGCCCTTGACAATGGTCCTACGATATCAAGCCCCCACTGGGCGAACGGCCAAGGACTGGTGATAGAGTTCAACTCTTCAGCAGACAGATGGTTTAACGGGGAGAATTTCTGGCACTGTTCACACTTTTTTGCATAACACTCGGCGTCCGCTCTCATTGTCGGCCAATAATACCCCTGCGTTATAGCTTAATGGGCCAAAGAGCGTCCGCCAGAATGGGCACCACAACTGCCTTCGTGTATCTCAGTCAGAAGCTCCCCGATTTTGTCCGGGTGCACACATTCCAAATATGGGCCAGAGAGTGACTTTTTATAAAGCCTTTCTTGCGAATCCAAGTAGTATCACATGGCTTTGTTTCGCAGCTTATGTGCTTCTTTTTTGTCCTCTGGGAGTTGTTCAGAAGATAAGAATTCAGCAATGGGATCTATCCAACTTGGTGCAGATTCTATAACGTTGATTTGGACTTGCTTCGAAGGGCCAATGCTTGGCTCTGGGATGAATCCTACTTCGATGGTCCGTTTTATCTCTGAGTTGATTGTGGAGGCTAGGCAAGCCAAGGCATCTGCATGGGTGTTCTGATCACGTGTTATCTGGTTCAACTCATGATGGTCAAATTTTGCCAACAAGGAGTTGGCCGTTTTCATGTAGGCCGCCATACGGTCGTTTCTTGCCGCGTACTCCCCCTTTAGCTGATTGATCACCAGTTTTGAGTCGCAAAACACAAGCAGACGCCGAGCACCCATAATATATGCATTCCGCAAGCTGGCTGAAATGGCTTCGTATTCGGCTTCGTTATTTGATGCTTCGAAGCCGAGCTTGACGGCCTGCTCAATTACTGCGCCGTCGGGGGTCATGATTACAACTCCGGCTCCACTGCCCCGCTGATTGGACGATTCATCACAATACAACTACCAGATGTCCCCAACATAAATCCTCCAGTTCGGCTTCGGTCGAATTTCATCTGTCTTGAAGTCGGCAACATCAGACTTGAAGTCGGCGAGGCTCTAGTGAATTCGGCGATAAAGTCGGCAAGCACCTGTCCCTTGATTGAGGTTCTGGGTAGAAATTGAATATCGTACTGGCCAAGTTCTAGGGCCCACTTTGAAACACGTCCAGATGCTTCTGCACTGTGTAGTACTGATCGGAGGGAATAATCTGTTAGCGCCCCAATGTTATGCCCCTGGAAGTAATGCATGAGCTTCCTTGCCGCCATAACTAGGGCTAGCATGAGCTTTTCCAGTGGAAGGTAGCGCGTTTCGGTGTCAACCATTGCCTTGCTCACATAATACACTGGCCGCTGCTCCCCCAGCTCTTCCTTTATCAATACGGCGCTGACGGCTCAATCAAAAACTGCCAGGTACAAAATGAGCGGGTCACCAGCAGAGGGTGTTGTCAGGAGTGGTACTGAGCGAAGGAAGGTCTTCAGGCCGTTGAAAGTGGCTTCGCACTCGGCGGACCATTCAAAGGCCTTGCCCTACCGTAGTGTATGAAAGAGTTGTCGACAGCGATCTGTGGACCGGCTGATAAACCTGTTGAGTGCGGCAGCCATCCTCATCAACTTTTGAATCTCCTTTACTAAACGGGGGGAGCCGAGCTCCAAGATTGCTGTGATTTGCCTTGGGTTGGCTTAGATGCCTCTGTGGTTGACAATGTAGCCCAAGAATTTGCCAGAGCCGATACCAAACGCGCATTTGGAAGCGTTCAACTTCATTCCATATTTGCGTAGGATGTTGAATGTCTCTTCCAGATCGGCTATATGATTCTGCTCTTCTTTGGATTTGACCACCATATCGTCAATGTACACTTCCATAGTTTTGCTGAGTTTCTCCTTGAACATGGTGGTGACCAGTCTCTGGTAGGTTGCCCCTATATTCTTCAGCCCAAAAGGCATTACCTTATAGCAATAGGTTCCTCTTGGGGTGAGGAATGCAGTTTTCTCTTGGTCCTCCGGATACATGGCGATTTGATGATAACCTCTATAGGCATCAAGGAAACTCATACGCTGATGGCGCGCCGTAGCATCTACAAGCTAGTCTATCTTGGGAAGAGGAAAACAGTCATTTGGGCAGGCTTTGTTTAGGTCCGTGAAGTCGACGTACACTCGCCAAGTCCCATTTTTCTTCTTCACCACCATTTTATTAGAGAGCCATATAGGGTAGGTCACTTCCCTAATTGCTTCGGCGTCAAGCAGCCTGTCAACTTCCTCAACAACGGCGGTAGTGTGCTCTGCGGCCGACCGCCGGCTCTTCTGAATGATCGGCTTACACTTAGGATCGACATTCAAATGGTGCTGTGAAATTGACGGATCGATACTCGGCATCTCGTACAGAGTCCATGCAAAGACATCGAGGTTGCTGAGCAGGAAAGATATTAGCTGCTGTCTGTCGGCCTGATTCAAGGAGGCGCCGACCATGAAGAACTTGTCTGGGCTTCCATCGATTTGCACTCGTGCTAAGTCTTCTATTGCCTTTTCGTTTAGGGGTCGCCCAACATCGTCGAGGCTTTCTCGATCTGGCAACTCAATGGAATTCACCTGTAGTTCCTTTGGCGTTTTCTCAACAAGAAGATAACATGTTTGTGCCGATTTCTAGGAGCCACGGATTTGCTCAATACCGCATTCTGTCGGGAAGCGGAGCAGCTGATGATAGGTGCTGGGCACGGCTCGCATAGCATGCAACCATGATCGCCCCATGATGAGATTATACGGCGACGGCAGTCTGACGACCAAGAATCCCACATCCACTGTTCGGGAACCTACTCGAACGGGAAGTCTGATTTTCCCCAACGGATACTCTGGATTGGCATTGAAGCCGAAAAGTGGATAAGGGGCTGGAGAGAGATCCGATTCGGAGAAACCCAATTTGGTGAATGTCCTGTAGTACATAATCTCCGATGTACTCCCTGGATCGATAAGTACGCGCTCAACTGTGAATCGGTTTACGCGTAACTCAATTACCAAGGGATCGCTGTGGGGCAGTGTTACTCCGGCCAAATTCGAATCATCAAAAGTGATAACCTCGCCTTCATGGGGCCGTTTAGCCGGAGTGAGTTGCTCTTGAGGGTTAGACTTCGACTGAATCGCGTGCACCGCCGATGACATTGGCATGCTGTATATCATGCGGATCATGTGGAGTGAATGTGAATCCTGTGTCAAGGCTGTTGTTTTGGTTGGGTTGCCTTTTTGGACGTACGGTTGTAGCTGGCCATCTTGTACCAATGTACCGTCGTACAGGGTGAATGACAGTGCTTTGAATTTCTTGGGTAGGACTGCCTTTCCGATCCGTTGTACAAAAGGATCGTGTTGATCGTCATCCGAGCTGTTTCTCCCTCACTTAAGCCTTGTACGGGGACTCTCTTCAGAAGAACTGGAAATTTCAGATTGTCCCTCCTTCTTGGGCTCCGAGGATAATGAGTCGGAGTTGCTATCAGCATCTTGTTGTCGGGCTCGAGATCGTTGACCAGCTGCCCTCTCGGGTCGTTCCGGGCTTTGGTATGCAGCTTGTTTGGACTTCGCCACCTCTAAGGCCAAATCCTGACGAAGATGTTCGCTCTCTGCTATCATGCTTTCCAATCTTTGTTCGTTTTGCGTTGCTTGTTCCAGGAATGCTTGCATTGCTTCGTGCTCCGAAGTCGAGGGTGAGGCGAAATTTAAGGCATGTCTTGCGGCGATAATCTTTGTCCCAAGCATGTTTGTTGAAGTGGTTTCATCTTGCGATATAGGGTCGACAGTGACTTTCAGAGGATCTTCCGTCACGCTCGCCATGGATGTACTTGAGTATTCCCACAGACGGCGCCAATTGTGGAGAAGTGGTTTGGAAATACTCTTCTGATCCTGGAGAGCGCTCAAGATCCACTGATAGTCACCTGAAATGGGATAAACACTCCGGCCGGGGGTGCCGGAATTAGCACTCCGACGGATAAGTCAATCTCTACACTCAAGAATGCTTGTGTTCTAAATTAAGCATAGTAATTCTCACATACCTCATCCTGGTTGATGTTTCTTCTATTTATATTTTTTCTTCTTTGGGCCTCGGGATTAGGTCTATCCCCCACCTCATATTCGACACATTTTATAATGTACCGATCCCTACTCGGCCCCTTACTTAATCGGTTATTTGGCCGAGTAGGGTTAGATTTTGAGCTTTCGAGCCAATTGCCGAGTGTTTCGAACCTCAACGCTACCAAATTCGGCTATCCGGAACCTTTACGACTCCCGAATCTCGGCTCCCACAAAATAGAAATTCCCTAATCCCTGGTGTTTAGGGGGGGATTTCAATGAGATTAGGTAGATTGGGGAAAGGAAAGGGTGTTCAAGGAGAGATAGAGGCATGAAAGAATTTAATGAGTTTATTGATAAGTGTGAGGTATCTGATTTACCACTACTTGGGAGGAGGTTCACTTGGTGCAATTCATGTGCTGATGAGAAATGGAGTAAAATAGATAGAATACTAGTAAACCCAAAATGGCTTGAGGTGTTTAACCTAAAGCTGTGGGGACTACCAGTCTGGTGCCGTTCTGCTGTTTTGTGATGAAGTTTGGTGTCGTTCTGCTGTTTTGTGCTCTCTGCTGTTTTCTTTCTTTTCTCAGTCTCTACTGTTATCAGCCTCTGCTGCTAATCTTTGGTTTTTTGTGTGTTTTTTCTTCTTAGTCTAATGTTGTGGCAACATCTTTGCTCTCTGGTTTGTTGGTTCCTTACCAACTGGCGTTTGGAGCTCTGTGACAGCTCCAAGCTTCTCTTTATTGACGTATCTTATCATACCTTATATGTTTTCATCAATAAAGATTTTCTTTGCCAATAAAAAAAAACATGACTAAGATGAAGTTTCAAGAAAACATGATAATTACTTCCTCAAAGCGGGTTAAGATTACTTCCTGAAATTCTCCTCCCAGAATCAGCATTCAAATAAATGCATTGCAAAAATGTCATGGTTATACAAAGCCAGTGAGGCCAGTCAAAGGGCTAATTGGTACAGTAACAACAATACATAAAATGTAGGCATTTCTTCACACAATACACAGTGTATATATATATATATATAGAGAGAGAGAGAGAGAGAGAGAGAGATATTACCAAGGGCCTAGCGTGTCACATGCACACTACACAACTCTCTATGTTGCATAAAGTGGTTTCTTCCTCTTTAGGAAAAATTACTCATAAGTCCCATATTGGGAAATGTTACTCCATCTAGTCCTGAGTGTTTTTTTATAAACCATTTAGTCCTTTTTTTACATCACAACATCATCATCAAAACAACATCAAACATTAAAACGTCAACAAACATCAAAAAAATCAACAAACATCAAACATCAACAAAATATCATGAAACACATCAACAACATCAAACATTAACAAAACATCATCAAACATCAACAAACATCGTCAACAAAATTATGAATATCATCAACAACAACAAACATCATCAAACAAAACATCATCACCATCAACAAACATCAATCAACATTCGAACATCATCACTAATATTTTCGAACATCATTAATAGATTGATATATACATAGATATACCAATAGATTCATATATTTATTTATATATATATATTGCTGGAGACTTTCGAACTACATCAGGTTCGTCTCCTTCTCACTCAACACTTTCCAATTTAAACTCTCCGTTTATTTTATTTAGAGTTCTCATCATGATCTTTTTTTTGTCAAATCTGATAGATTTACAGTGAATCCAAGGCGTAGAATTAGGCAGCATAATGGGGAAATAGGGAGCGGAGCATGGAGGACGAAGAAAAAGCGGCCTCGGGAAATGGTTATGTGCATCTATGGTTTCCCTACCAATGTTTCTGCTGTCCAGGTTACATTATTAACCTTTTCTCTAGGGTTCTTATTTCAATTGGTTACCCAGGAAAATCTTGGGCAGTTTTCAATATGATAGCCCTTTTTTCTAATCTCTTCTTGATGGGAATTTAAGTTTATTGCTTATTATTCATTGTTTATTGCCGTTAATGCTAAAATTGATATACCAAGTAATTAAGCTGTGTTGTTTTCCTAGGGTTTTTGGCGATGTCTGCAGCAGTTATGAGCGATGCGATGGTGATCTCTGCGACGACGAATAATGAATCACAAACCGTTGCAAACCCAAATTCGAAACTTTCCCAGAAACCGTAGGGCTTTTCGAGATGCTATTCATGGAATTCAAAGTCGAGGAATTCATAGTTGAAAGATGATGTTCGTATAGATTAATAAACCAGAGGGACTGCCAATCGTTATGTTGATGTTTGATGTTTTTATAATCGTTTATTTTGATGTTTAATCGTTATTAAAAAATCGTTTAATCGTTATTTTGATGTTGTTTTGATGATAATGTCGTGATGTTTAGTTTCATTTTTAAAAAAAATAAATCTGATGTTTGATGTTTGATGAATAATGTTTGATGTTTGATGAATAATCCTAATGATTAATGGTTGAAAATATGTGTTTGATGTTTGATGAATAATGTTTGATGTTTGATAAATAATCCTAACGTTGAATAATGTTTGATATTTGATGAATAATGTTTGATGACGTTGGTGATGTTGAAAAATGTTTGAATAATGTTGGTGATGTTGAATAATGTTTGAATAATGTTGGTGATGTTGAATAATGTTTGATGTTGGTGATGTTGAATAATGTTTGATATAAAAAGGCCTATAGTAAGCTTTTAGATAAATAGGACCTATTAGTCCAACAAAAAACATTCGAAACTAAATGGACTAACATTCCCAAATTTAGGATTTATTGGTGCTTTCCCCTTTTCTTTATAAAACAAAACATTGGCAAATTGGCAATGCATTGCAGACTTGTACATATCTGCTATCTATAGTGAGTTGTTCATTGGATGGATCACCTTTGATCTCATAATATGTACCGTGAATTATGTCCTTGGTAGTTTTTTTTTTTTTTTTTTTTTTTTTCTTTGAAGCGAAGAAAATTTTATTAATGAAATTCAAATTATTATTATTTTTTTTTGGTCCAAAAAGTATATAGAGGCCTGATTTGGCATGTTGCAAATAATCTAAAAAGTCAAAAAAATATTAAAAAAAGTTAAAAAGTTACCACTATTCACTAAAAAAATAATAATGATAATTTTATACAAAAATTATTGCAACACATTCTGCCGTCCACAGACTTTTGAAATGAACTTTATGGAAAAATTGCACAGGATCGGTTCACAAACAATAAGGTCATGTTCGGCCTGTGGGGGCCCATCATGAGTCCCGTTTTGATAATCTGAACCGTGTAATGTGTAGAACTCGTCAAGTAATATATGCCTCTAAAAAATGACGTTGATCGGATATCGCTAACTACATGATCAAATCAGTTTTGTATAAAAAAAATGGATGGTGTTATAGTTAACGGTTGAAAAAAACTAATCCGATCAGGTAGCTATCGATATCCGATCAACGTGATATTATACATACATATAGTACTCGACGAATTCTACACATTGAACGATTCAGATTATCAAAACGGGACCCGTGATGGCCCCCACGGGCCGAACAGTACCGTCCAATGCAATGCCCAAAAAGTAGGCAACCATTTCTTATCTCAAACTTCTCTGCCAAACAGGTCGGCCGTACTGCTACTCTCCCAAACTTCTCCTACACACTTTCTTCTATAATTTTTTAATATACATTTTTTTGTAAAAAGTTAAAAAAATCAACCCAAACATTCATATTTTTTTTCTCAACTTTTTAGTCAAAAAAATAAAAATATACTTATTTAGGACACCCCAAACAACCCCAGAATACACTATCTGAAAGGCTTAGAGAGGCTTCAACAATACTAAGAACCTATCAGAATATTCTCTACCTGTTATTGTCTGAAAGTATTTCAAGATTTTGAAATCTCATACTAGAGTTCAAAAGGTCTATGTCATGGTGTCAAATCCTTTGTTAGTCAAAAATTATTTTGGGAAATGATACACAGCTCTAAATCTAGTGCTCTAATTTAAGCTCTAGCGATGTGTCAAAGTTAAAAAAAAAAAAAAAAAAAAAAAAAAAAAAAAAAAAAGCACAACTATCACATCATGGGTGGATGCCAACTCATTAGAACCCTTTTAGAACCCTATATTTAGAGCTCCCAATCTTTTTCCAATTATTTTTCATGCAGCATAAAGAAGGGACTCATTATTATTTTATTGTTTCATATATAAGCGTACTTGAATTTTTCGGAAAAAAAAATCATGAAATCAATATATCATTTAAGTGGAGAAGGGTCGCTGCTGTGAAAATTGAGAATTGCCCCGGAGCTCTAATTAGAGCTGTCAAAGGACAGCTCTAATGAGCTATCACTCATGTAAAAAAAAAAAAAAAAACAAACAAACAGTGAATTAAAAGACAAAAATCAGTGAAGAAAAGGACAAATTAATGCTATGTTAGTGCTCTTTCTTTAGAGCTCCATAGCATTGCTGGTGAAAATTCTAGTGTCCTAGTTTGATAATTGAAATTGTTTACCTTTTAGAGTTTGTCAAATAAATTACCTATAAAAAAATCAAGTTGATCAATATAATTGTTAAAAAAAATAAATAAATAATATATTATCAAAATCATATTTACTATTCATTATTATTATACTAACAAAAAGAAAATATTATACAAATAAAAAAATTTAATAACTTTTTTTTACAAACTAATGTGTTATAAAATAGTAAAGCTTTGGAACTTGAAATGGGGTATAATAAACTTAAATGATAGGAACAATTTATTGGCATATCAATTAGTAAAATAAGTTTATAAAAGAAAAAAAATTTGTTCATATAATATTATTTATGAAAAAATAAGTTTTACGTATTTTTGAGTTTTATTAATATGCATGCTTAGGGTAAATATTAAAGAAGATTTAAAAATATTATATATTTTTAACTATACAAAATGTATAATTGTTTTAAAATTTTTAACATGTTAAAGAGCACAAGAAGAAAAGAATAATAGTAAGGACCCCATATGTTTTGTCAATATTTTTACCAAATGTCTCCTATATATCATAGCAAAATTGGGCTGCGCTTTGCCGGGTTTAGCAAAAGTTTTGAGGAAAATGGGATCAAAGGTGGGCTATGTTTGGGCCCGACCTGAGCGTTATTGTATTCAATTTTGAGTACTTTGAGGCCCAAAATTAAAGTATGAGAGTAGAAATTTGAGCTGGATCTCAAACAGGCCCTCGCCTACCTGTTGCCCCCAGGGCCCAATCTCCTTGCATGCTGTCCTCAATACCTGAAATTATCTACATACCACGTGTCTATATACCTATTCAATAATATTTTGTATTTTGTACATCTTATTCTTATTTTTGGACCATGTAATTATTTAACTCTTTGTTATTGAACAGTTAGTATGAAATTCTCGAAATACACAGGATAAATACTTGATAATTTGACAATTTTTTTTGAATGAGATGCTCCTGAAAAGGATATTTAAATATTCTCTCTCTCTATCAAGGAAAGCCTTTATGAATGAAGTTGAAGTTTGACATGTTTATCATCTCAAAGTGAATGATTGTGAGAAAGAAAATTAATGATACAGCGTGTTCTAGATGGAACAGGTCAGATTGATCCACGCTTCCCAAACCGATGTCCGAAGCACCAAGCCCACATAGAGACCTGCACAAGAGTTCAACGGGGAACGGGGAGTCCCCCAGCGAACTCTCCGACGAGCAAGTTAGAAAGAGAGATGTAATGTAGGGATAAATTAGTGATAGAAAGCTTCACATTTTCCTTGTCTTCGATGATTGCTTGTATCCTTTGCTAATTATTTCGTTGTCCCTTCCAACCTGTCACCTTGGCCGAAAGTCTATGCTTTAGCTTACCTTGTTCATGGTGAAGCCGTTCTGTCCTGACGGGAAGGGGTTATCGCAATAAATGCTGTAAGGAACTCCATTAATGGCTGATGTGTAGTGCAATAACTTTGCAGGATCTTTGTCTGCTTATGTGGCTTGTTCTTCTCTTACCACGTATTTAGATGTCATTGGTTCTTAATGCCACGTTGAGCTCCAGCAACGTTGGGCTTTAGTATTTGAATTATGCATTGGGCCCTAAGTGGTAGGTTATATCCTTTATGGGCTTACCCGTGTCAGTAGTCCCCCATTCCCAAGTGCAGCTTTAGTCCAACGAAGGGAATAAAGAAGAAAATAGTAGTTGCGAGAGATCACCGGGGCGAAGACCGACTGGAAAGTGGCTCGACAACGGGGGGGTGACCGAGCGGACGGACCGACCGTGAAGAGGGCCGACCGCAAAGGGTGACCGAGGGGAGGGACAGACCGTGAGGAGGGCCGACCGCGAAGGGTGACCGAGAGGAGGGACCGACCGTGAGGAGGGCCGACCGCGAAGGGTGACCGAGGGGAGGAACGGACCGTGAGGAGGGCCGACCGCAAAGGGTGACCGAGGAGAGGGACCAACCGTGAGGAGAGCCGACCGTGAAGTGTGAGTGGCGGCGCGCGGGGTTCGAGGGATTGCGGGGTACGTGGTGAAGTGAAGTGGAATAGACAGGGAAGGGAAAAGGGTAGTGAATCGTGGTCGTACACGTGGCGGAATCCCATAGTGGGGGAGGTTAGGCGTTGGGCAAGAAACGAATGGGTAGGTTAACATAGGGTGTTGAAAATGCGGTTTTGGCGGATTTTTGAAAATTTTCAAACTGGCGAAATTTAATTGTGACCCTTGGAATACAGGCAAACCTTGGGCTTTTGGTGTTATCCGCTTTACCTATTTCTTTGCAAAAAACCAAAATGTTCCAAACGTAAACTCTTTTGTGTCGAGTGATACACCTTTGCAATATTTTGCGAACTACCTTGTACCAGCGTCTGAAGCTATACGCAGGCATACCAGAGAGATGGCTCGAGAGGATGTGTCCACCATGAGACTAGATCCGTTGGGGGACGACGACGCGGTTGTAGACACCCCATTTTTGACCGACCCTAAGACTCAGATGTCACCGATTGAGCGCTCGGTGATGTTGCATATTGTGCTCGTTCAGAAGTCTCAAAGTCGCGGCCGTGCGCCCTGCCTCCGGACTTCCGAACTCTCTTCTGTGCCTTGCCTCGGTTTGCGAACCGGACTCGGTTTTCTCTGTTTTCTTTCCTGAGGGAAGGGAGAGGTCCTGTAGACCATCTCTCAGTGGCCGTGGGCTACATTTTGTGGCCGTAGGCCATTTTGCCCATTTCGGAGCCCGGTTCCCGGTTTTCGGAGCCGTCAGGCCGTGTGCCTCGGTTCGGGACCACCCAACCATCTCCGATTCCTCCGGTTTTTGGCATGCATCTCATTTACTCCCTTTCGAGGGACACTGGGGTCTTAGATACCCACTTCGTGGCCGAATGCCACTTTCGGTGCTTAACAGCCTATTTTCGGGACCCCGAACTGCGTGTTTTGGTCCCCGAGCATTCGTTTTGCATCGGTTTTCGTTCATTTTTGGCAGGTACCTCTGTTTTATCACCAGGAAGATCACTGGAGGGTGGGAGGCCAGAAATTGTCTCATCGACCAGTTATGCTCCTCCGGCGCCCCCCGGCGCCCGTTTTTCTCACTTCCGGGCTAATGTTGACCACCCTAGGAGCATTTTCTTCAAGCCAAAACCACATATTTGTGTTGTACACACATGGGAGGACCCTAAAAACACATGGCCGGCCAATAACTCCAATTGACCCTTTTGAACCCCTCTTTAAAATGGCCTATTCTCTCTTTTGTTTTAGAGTTGTCAGTTTTGAACCACAGGGTCTTGTTCAGCACATATGGGAGGCCACCAACATGTGGTGGCCGGCCAGAAATTCTGTGTTTCATTTTTGCCCCTTGGCCGGCCGGCCATAGGGGGTGGCCGGCCGGCCACCTGCAACAAAAGTGGCAGGCCGGCCATGCTTCTTGGGAGGTGTGTTTCACAGCTGTATAGCTGTATCCCCCAAAATATCTGATTTCGGGGGATATTTGGTAGGCAAGGGAACTTAATCCCTTAAGGTTTACACTCTTGGACACACTTTGAGACACCATCCTTGCATGCATACATCTCTCTCCCTCTCCCTCAAGAGTTAAAAGACTTGCCTCAAGCTTACAAACACATATACATCTCCATCTCTTTGATTTTCTCCAAGTTTAGTGCCATTTCTTCATCATCATCAAGCACCACCATCACCACTCCATTTCCAGCAGCAAGGAGAGGTTCTCAGAGGCTTAGAAGCAACATTCCTCGAGCCAAGAGGTAGAAAAGAAGAGGTCTTCAAGGGTAAGTCTCCATTTCCCTCTTTTGTAGCATTTTCTTGCTTCATTTCTTAAGCCTACTTGCTCACTTTTTTGGGCTCCGACCTTAACTAAAACTAGGTCTATTTTGAGCTATTATTCATGTTTGTTCAAGGGCTCAACCCTGTTTGAGCCCTCCATCTTGCACTTGTTTCAATATCCTCTTATATGCCATTATTTTGCATTGAATATTTGGCCTATTTTTGTTCTGTTTTCGAGCATAATGTAAACTGTGAGAGGGCCTATTTTGAGCCCTCTTCAACATTGAAGAAGGGCTAAACCCTGTTTGGCCTCTCTATCATGCACTTGCTTCATAATCTCTCATATTTACCGTAAATTTGCATGATTTGTTTGACCTACATGTAGTCTGTTTTGGAGCATGTCATGAACTTTTAGTAAGCTTATTTTGTGTCCCTCTACAACATTGTAGAAGGGATCAAACTTGTTGGGGGTCTCCATGTTGTGCTTGTCTCTATACCCCTCTTTGACCCCCATTTTTGCATGCTTTTTTAAGCTTATCTAGCTTCTGTTTTCGGCCATCATCAGAACTGTAAGGAGTCATATTTTGATCTTCTTGTCATATTTCATTGAGGTTCTTTTCTGGTTTGATGAATGTTTGGGGTACCTCATGTTATAGCCTTGTGTATCCTAGTTCTTGCATGACATTTTTAGCATGTTTGCATACTGAGTTGGGGGATGTCATCTACTGTAAATGTTCATATTTTTAGTCTCTCATCAGTGTTGTAGAAGGGTACTTTTCCATTTGGGCATCGCATGTATCACTTGCTTCAATACCCCTCTTGCGGGGCCATTTTTGCATTCTTGTTTAATCCTATGTGTGCTTGCTGTTTAGCCCTTTTTATGACTGAAAAATGCTTGTCTTGGGGCTGCCTTGCTACTGTATTTTCATTCCATATCCATATTGTGCATACATTGCATAGCTATAGGCTATTTCGGGCGCCTAATATCGCATTTCGGGATCATTCCATGCTTCGGGTGCACTTTGGCCATGTTTCGGGGCTGTTTTCCCCCACATTTCAGTGCCAAAATTCATTTGCATGCTTGCATATCATTTCCATGCCATTTCGTGCCTTACGGCCATTGCCTCGGTTTGCGTGCCCGTGTGCACGCATTTCGAGGCATCTCATTTTCATCCGTCGGCTTCTTATGTGAGTGTGGCTGAGGTCCACTCATGTTAGTGTAAGTCCATTTTGCATTCCGTATGTCATTTTAGTCTCATCGCATTGCGTATGCCATTTACTCGGTTTGCGTGCCCGTGTGCACGCATTTCGAGGCATCTTATTTTCATCTCATGGCCTCTTATGTGAGTGTGGCTGAGGCTCTCTCATGTTAGTGTAAGCCCATATTGCATCGCATATCTCATTTTAGTCCTGTTGCATTCTGTATGCCATTTTCTCGGTTTGCGTGCCCGTGGGCACGCATTTCGAGACATCTCATTTTAGTTTCATTATATATCATATTCCATGTCATTTCATGCCTTAGGATCATCGCCTCGGTTTGTGTGCCTGCGTGCACGCATTTCGAGGCATCTCATTTTCATAGCATTGTGCATGCTAGGATTGTATTTTAGTTGCATTCATGCATATCATGCATATTGCATCATGTTCGGGATAGGAGTTAGCCCGGGCACGGGAAACGAGGCACGTTCCGTACTCCGAGTAACGGAACGGGTCTCAAATCCCAAGTCACCGACACTCCGGATTACCCATGATGGAGTTAGGTTTTGTTGTAGCATTCATCTGCATTTATCCTATATTGAGTTGTGCAATCTGACTCCTCGGCCATCATGCATCGAGATGCGTGATTGGTGGCACGAGGATCGAGGCATGCATATATCTATGAAATACATTGCTATGCCCCTTTCCTGCTCTCTGTTGCAGCAAAATAGAGAATCAGCAACTTTTCGGAGTCTGGCACGCATTTCGAAGAAAGGTGCAAACAGAGGCTAATTGGGGCATCCCAGTGGATTTCCGCCCAAAGCAGCCCAAACATGCATCATTTCATTGTCCGGAGCGGAGTCAAGGCAGTCCCTGGCTTGCATGCCAGTTTACAGTTTTTTTTTCTTAGTTAATTTGTTAATTAATTAGGAATTTGTATATTATTCGGACTGTATATTTCGGACTGTATTATTCTTTCATTTCGGACTGTATTATTTATTCGGACCCTCTACGCGAGGGCATAATTGTAATAAGTGTGCGTGTGTGTGATGTATGTCTTCCAACCCCACGTCTTTCTCCCTTTTATTTACCCGCTTATGATGGTTAGATTAGGGCATATTTCAATTAGCATACAGTATGATAGCATGTTTGCATCATTCATCTGTTTTGCACACACCGGGCTCGGCGCATCATACAAACTGCATTTGTATTTCAATTCCAAATTGAATACGTGTTAGCTGTAGCATTCCATATGCCATGTTTAGAATAGCCGAGCCTGCTATAGTTGCATTATTGCATGCGTTGCATTAGACATTTCTGTATAATTAGGATCATGCATGATTTCTAATCGGTTTTCTGTTTTTGGCTCGGAGTACTCGGTGAGTTTTATGCTTTAGCATCCTTGCATGCGTGTGAGTGCTGCCATGAATAGCATGCTTGCCATGAGGCTATGTGCTTACGTGATATAACTGCCTTGAATGCTTGTGGGTGGAGGCTGAGTTACTTGGATTGGGACAATGCATTGAATGTTTGTTTTAAGCCCACTAGATAGTGGCAAAATCATGTTTTCTAAGCCCACCCGAGGGTGGCAAATCCACGTCTTAGCCTACCTGCGGGTAACACCATCAAACCATTTGCAAACAAACAAACATGAAATGTCTTGTTCCACTTCAGGCGACTCAGTCTATACTTATTTGCTGCGAGCATCACATAGTAACCTAGGCTAATAACCGGAATAAGAACACACAATGTTTTCAAAGTAAGATATCATGGTTAGTAGAGGCCGGTCTTTGACCGGGCGAGCGGGGGTGCTCACGAAGTGACCTTCCCCAATCGTACCCAAGTTCCCGAGCCAAGGCAACTTTGGTGATGACGGACACGTGGCCTTTGGCACCGAGTCAGGGTTTCCTAAATTTTCTCAAAAATAAAATATTTAGGTGGCGACTCTGTATCTGGCAAAGCAGTCCATGTTTGGCACTTCTTTCAAAAAATCTGTTTTCCAAAACGATTTGCCGGATTTGGACTCTTTGGTTCAAGATTAAGAACCGTGACACAAATCGAGTCCGAGCTATAGCGAGGTCTCCCGCGGGCTTGGTACAGCGGTGGATTTGACAGAGCAATACAGGATGGAGAAACGAGTAGGAAGTGAGGGGGAGCTGGCGGGGCGACCCCATTCGTCCACACTGATAGCGGCAGCAAAGCCAATCAGTCAAGTAGAGCTAGACCACTGGCACACGAAGGCCGACAAATCGACCTTTACCGCGGAGGAGTTAGAGGACATGCGCGAGAAGTATTAGATTCCCGCGGAAATAGAGTTAAAACTGCCGACATAAAGGAAAGGCCATCCGATGCTCAACCGGGGGAGTTTGCCCTCTACGAAGAGGCGTTAAAGGGGGGTTGAGGTTACCACTCCCCAGGATAGTAGTTGACATGCTAGGTCGGTTGGAGGTGGCTCCGGGTCAATTGATGCCCAACACATGGAAGATTTTATTGGCCTGCGCAAGTGTGTGGCCGTGGGCGAACGACGGAGCAACAATGACGGTGGATGAGTTTTTTGCATGCTATAAGGCATCGGGCCAGCAAGAGACTTGGGTGACTCTACAGGTAGCGGCCGGGAAAGGTCTGGTGGCAGGGTTGCCATCGTCGGTGAAGAGGTGGAGGCCACGGTGGTTTTACGTGTCAGCCAACGGGGGGTGGGAGTGCGCACAGTATGGAGGATGCCAACCAAGTCAGTGGAGCCAAGGTTGGAGGCAGAGGCAGATGAGAGGGTGAAGAAGGTGAAGGCATGGAGGGAGAAGGAGGGTGCCAAGTGGGACGACCTCGTTCAACCCTCAGCCTTATTTGCCTCGGGACTGGGACCGCAGCCGACCGGTGAGGACCTTGCGCCAGCAGAATTGGAGGCGAGGAGGAAGGCGCAAGAGGCGGAGGATAGGACAATCTTTGCCAAGGCTAATAAATACAAAGAGGCACAGTTAGGCTGTCCGCTGAAACCGATCGTGAGGGAAAGAATCTGACCGCGCCCCAAGCCGTTGGGGGTAAAGGACTTGGGCGGTTCGGAGCTACGACCACCCCCAGTTGATCTGTTGAAGAAAAGAGACAATAAGGAGGTAGAGGCTGTGTTGAAGAGGAAGAAGAAGAAGAAGGTAGACAAGGGTGAGGAGGGGCCAGCGTTGAAGAAGATGAAGGAGGGGGTGGTGAAGGTCACCCCAGAGGTGGAGCTGGAGGAGACAAGGAGTGGTGTGGGGAATGCCATGGGCCCTGAAACACAAGTAGAAGGTGGGGCGACTAGCCCTGAGTAGAGGGCAGATCAACAGCCCAAGGGGGGTCCTGTGCCCCAAGGAGAAGGAGAGAGGGCCAGGTTGAAGACCGCCATTTACCACGCTCCAGCAGTGTCCGGGCGACTGGACAGAGAAGGAGGCGAAGCCAGGACTGTTGCCGATCAGCTATTGGGAGTAGTGGAGGACGCGGCAGTGCGTTCGATGGCAAGTTTCACAGAGGCCGAACTGCTAAGAGGGTTATGCTCGGCTCAGATGGAGGCGACGACCTTAGCAGGAGCCTTACTGAACAAAGCGGCGTGCGCAAAAGGCGAAGTTAGGCCACTGAAGGCAAAGTTGGAGGAGGTGGAGGCCCAGCTTGAGAGTTTAAGAAGGGAGACCGGGGGTTGGAGTAAAGCCGCGCGGAGTGCATGTGTTAGGGGGCTGGAAGAGGCCTAGAAAGC
The DNA here is from genome assembly GCA_030407325.1 of Camellia japonica. Classification (NCBI taxonomy): domain Eukaryota; kingdom Viridiplantae; phylum Streptophyta; class Magnoliopsida; order Ericales; family Theaceae; genus Camellia; species Camellia japonica. The sequence continues at coordinate 11,823,723 of JAPPVO010000032.1, read as the reverse complement.
CAAGAAGATAGAGGTGTTCGCGATGGTGTAGGGCTATTCAACAGACCGTACTAACACTAAGTTGCTTGCGACCAAGTTAGAGCTAGAGGCGGAACGCCGCAAGGTGGTGTCGCTCAAGTTCCAGTTGGGTGGCGAGCAGAAGAAGCTGGAAGAGGCCCAGAAAGCCTGCACCATCGCCAACGAAAGGTGGGACGAGGCCATGGTCTGCAATGAAGATCTACGCGCCCAGTCGATCAAAGAAAAGAAATAAGCAGATCAGAAGATCGCTGGGATGGAGAGGGCGCTGGCGAACGAGCGAGCAGAGAAGGCAGGGTTGGAGAAAGCCTTGGAAGAGGAGAGGACCAAGTTAGCATCTGAGAGAGCGGCGTACCCCGACCTATGTGTTGCAGCGGTAGAGCAGTTTAAGGGGTCCGCTGACTTCCAGATGGCTATTAATGCCGCGATCGCCAGCAGCTTAGCGACAGTGGGGTATAGGGGGGTTGGCCCGTGAGGAGCGACCGCTGGAAGTAAGAGTGAAGAGGAAGTGATCCAGAGCTTCCAGCGGTTGGACTTCTACAAGCATGAGATGGCTGAGTTCTGGGACAGCGGCTGGAAGACTTTTAAACGTAAAGCAGAAAAGCTGTTCCCAGACTTGGATTTCAACAATGTGAGAATAGATAAAGACAATGTGGCCTAGAACCCCCTAGACGAGGCGGTTGACGAAGAAGACCTTGCCTCGAGCGAGGATGAATGATGGATGTAAATAAAATTTTTGTTGTTGTTTTTTTTTTTTTTTTTTTGTGTAATTTCTGTAGTGAACTTATGTGTAAGTTTGTAAATAAATAAAATTATGAGTTGTGTTATTTCATACTGTTGTCTTTATTTTATTTCTTGTAGATCTGAAAAGAAGGAGAATGGGCATTTAAACAAGGCTTGTGTATAAATCGTAGTAAAAATTGAGAATCTAACTTGTGATAAAATCATGACGCAAAAAATGTTAACAATAAAAACGTTGAAATGTAAAGGTATTTAAAGTGTAAAAGCATGGACCTGGATTTTAACTAAGTATGGCAATTATGCTACAATCATGAAGTTACAAGAATGGCCTTATTTAACTCTTCATTCGTGCTCAGTTTGGCTTGAGCCATATTTAACTCGGTCTGGCTGGGCCTTTTGTGTTCAATCTGGCTGAGGCTTTAAGTAACTCAGTCTGGCTAAGGCTGCAAGCAGGGTGTTATTGAAATACCACGCAAATAACTAATATATAAGATCGTTGTCACTTAAAGCGTGGCCCATTGATCACAAATTTAAACCATATGTGAAAAGGACAAAAACATCCAAGTGCATAAAAAGAACATACAGCAATTGATCAATACAAAAATAGGGCTTTATTGAAAATAACGCTTCAAGTGCTCGGCGTTCCACGGATGGGGGAGATCTCGACCTTCCATGTCCTGAAGTCGGCAAGTGCCCGGACGAGGTCTAGCCTTAACAACGTAAGATCCCTCTCACTTGGCTGCGAGCTTGCCTTCGGCTGGATTTTTGGTGGCAAGAGTTGCTTCGCGCATGACAAGGTCCCCCACAGCGAACTCCCTTGGTTGGACTTTGCAGTTGTAGTGCGTTCTCATTTTCTGTTGATATGAGGCCCGCTTGACAGCGGTGGTCTCTCGGAGCTCTTCAATTAGGTCTAAGTCTGCCCGACGCAGTTCTTCAGTTAGTTCTGGATTCGAGTGCAGAACCCTCGGGGTAGGAAGACCGATTTTCACTAGGATGACCGCCTGAGCGCCGTATGTTAAGCGAAAGGGGGTCTCCCCAGTAGGGGTTCAGACGGTAGTGCGGTAGGCCCAGAGTACGTTTGGTAATTCCTCAGCCAGAGTCCCTTAGCAGCTTCCAACTTGATTTTGATGATCTCGAGAAGAGAACGGTTGGTAACCTCAACTTGGCCATTGGCTTGGGGATGACCTGGGGAAGAGAAACATGGCTGGATTTGAAGTTCTACACAGAATTTCTTGAACTTGGCATTGTCAAATTGTTTGCCGTTGTCGGAGACGCTGGCTTGAGGGACGCCAAATCGGCACACGATCGACTACCAGATGAATCTGGTTGTGTTCCGCTCGGTAATTATGGCGAGGGGTTCCGCCTCCACCCATTTAGTGAAGTAATTAATGGCGACGATTGCGAATTTGGTTTGGCCTCGGCCGGTGGGCAATGGGCCAACTAAGTCGATCCCCCATTTAGCGAATGGGTAAAGACTGCAAAGTGTGATCAGTTTTGTAGGAGGAGCATGAGGGATGTTGGCAAAGCGTTGGCACTTATCACATTTAAGCACGAATTCAGTGGCATCTTGATTGAGAGTGGGCCAGAAGTAGCCGATGCGAAGTATTTTGTGGCCTAGTGACCTGGCACCCGAATGATTACCACATACACCCTCGTGGACTTCCCTCATTACATAGGTCGCTTGATCAGGATTGAGGTATCTCAGGTATGAGCGTGAAAAGCCACGTTTGTACAAGAGGCCGCTGATAAGAATATAGTTGGACGATCGGGCCCTGACTTTGGCGGCCTGGTGTTTGTCGGCAGGCAATTCCCCATTTGTCAAAAATAGCAGGATATTTGCCACCCATGGAATAGGTTCATTTTGGAGGAAGTAGACTTGCTGCTGTTGTGGGGAAATGGCTGGGTGGGCCAGGTATTCAAGGCGGACTCCATGGCTGAGGTCTGACTAGTTGTCAGAAGCTAATTGAGCCATTTCATCTACCTTGGAGTTTTCCGTCCAAGGGATGTGCTTGATGTGGAAAGTGTTGAAGAGGCGAGTAAGGGGGAGTGCAATGTCCCTGTAAGCCCGCATTGTGTCTTCCTTGGCATCGAATTCCCCCGTGGTTTGTCCGACAATGAGCTGGGAATCGCTGAACACCTGGATATGGCTGACTCCAATGTCTCTGGCTAGGCGGAGACCTACTATCAATGCTTCATATTCAGCCTCATTACTGCTTGCGTCGAACAAGAAGCGGAGAGCACACTTGAAATAACCACCCTCGAGGGCGGTGAGGATGAAACCAGCTCCACTACCTTCTTTGGAGGATGATCCGTCGACGTTAAGGGTCCAAGAGTGGGGGTCTTTTACCTCAGTGTGGGATTGCGGGGGTGGAGGGGCCACGGCTGGAGTGAGATTAGTGAATTCCAAGATAAAATCGGCAACAGCTTGCCCTTTGATCGCCGTTCGAGGTCGGTAGGAGATGCCAAATTGGCTGAGTTCGACTGACCATTGCATAAGTTTGCCGGACAGCTCTGGTTGCTGCATTATCTTCTTCAAAGGTTGGTCAGTGAGGACCACTATGGAATGGGCTTAGAAGTAAAGACGGAGTCGTCTTGAGGCAGTGACCAAGGCGAAGGACATTTTTTTTAGCAATGGGTAGTTTTGTTCTGCGCCCTTGAGAGCTTGGCTAATGTAATAAACTGGGCGCTATATTGAACCGTCCTCTCTGATGAGGGCCGCACTGATTGCGGTGCTCGATACGACTAAGTAGAGAAAAAGGGGCTCACCTGTGAGCGCCTGGGAGAGTAAGGGGGGGTTGGCTATGCACTACTTCAATTGTTGGAAAGCCTCTTCGGATTCGGTCGTCCACTCAAAAGCCTGTCGAAGAACTTTGAAAAATAGGAGGTACTTGTCCGTTGCGCGAGAAATGAAGCAGTTGAGGGCGACGACTCTGCCAGTAAGCCTCTAAACCTCCTTAACCGTTCTGGGTGACTGCATTTCTATAAAGGCCTTGATCTTTTCGGGGTTATCTTTGATGCCCCGCTGACTGACCATGAAACCCAAGAACTTCCCAGATCCTACGCCGAAGGCGCATTTCTCCGGATTGAGCTTTATTTGAGACTTTCGTAGGGTGCCGAAGGTCTCTCGCAGGTTGGCCAGATGATCAGTGGAGAGTTTGCTTTTGACTAGCATGTCATCAACGTATACTTCCATGTTCCGGCCTATCTGATTATGAAAGACGGCGTTTACTAACTATTGGTAAGTGGCTCCGGCGTTTTTCAACCCAAATGGCATGACACGATAATGGTAAGTTCCCCGGTCGGTGATGAATGAGGTGTGTTCCTGGTCAGACGAGTGCATCAGAATTTGGTTGTACCTAGAGAAGGCATCCATAAAGCTGAGCATTTGATGACTGGCCATGGCATCAACAAGCAGATCTATACGAGGAATGGGATAACTGTCTTTGGGGAAAGCTCGATTGAGGTCAGAGTAATCGACGCAGAGTCGCCATTTACCGTTGTTTTTACAGACCAAGACCACATTCGACAGCCACCTGGGGTAGTCTACGTTCTTGACAAACTATGCCGCCAGTAGCTTATCTACCTCAGAGGCAATAAGAGCATTGCGTTCCAGGTGGAAAATGCGCTGTTTCTGGCGGAAGGGTCGGAAATGGAATTCGATACTCAAACGATGAGTGATGAAGGAGGGATCGATTCCGGTATGTCGGAATGGGTCCAGGCAAACACATCATTGTGTTCAGTCAAGAGGGTTGTAAGATCAGTCTTGGCTTGAGGGGATAGTTGGCTGCCGATCTTGGTTATTTTTGTCGGGTTGGTGGGATCGATGAAGACCTCGACAAGCTCTTCCACTAGTCCCCTCTGATCAGCTCGTTTTCGTCTCTGACGTCGAGTCCTTCAATGATCATAGCCTCCTTTAGCTTGACCTCTTTAAGTGAAGCGACGTAACATTCTCTGGCCACGGTCTGCTCTCCTCTCACCATGCCGACCTCAAGGTCGGTGGGGAATTTGACGGCAAGATGGAAAGTGGATGTGACAGCTTGGAAAGTATTTAGGGCGGTGCGGCTGAGGATAATATTGTAAGCAGAGGGACAGTCGACGACGAGGAAGGTGAGCAACTTTGTGGTCTGCCGCGGGTATTCTCCGATTGTGATGGGAAGATCAATGGAGCCTATGAAGGTCACCCGACCTCCAGTAAAACCGACCAATGGGGTTTGGAGAGGGGACAGACTTTCTTCCCCGACCTTGAGCTGGTGAAAGGCATTTAGAAAGATGATGTCTGAAGAACTGCCGTTGTCGACGAGAACCCGTCTGACTTTGTAGTTAGAGAGGAGGGCGGAGATGACTAGGGGGTCGTCATTGGGGTAACGGATGCCTGTGCAGTCGGCCTCCATAAAGGTGATGGGCTCCATCCACTACTTGGGCTGTTTGGAAGGGCAGTCTAATGTGGCAATTTCTTTGTCTGAGCCCTGTCTTATTTTTCTGAGTTCTGCCCGCTGAGCTGGGCGGGATGGTCCTCCACAAGCAAGCCGCCAGCAATAACTCTAATCTCTCAAACAGGGGGGGCAGGGTTACCTTGTGCCCGGGGTTGCTGTGGAGGGCGATCATGACCTTGGTTAGGTTGTGTGAATTGTCAAGGAGGAGTGCGCTGACGGTTGCTTCTTATAGGTTCAGTCCTTTGCCTTTACTGAGGGCGGGCTTCCGTGAACCAACTGAGACGTCCCTAATGTATCAAGCCCTCGACCTAATCTTTGAGGTTAACACACTCCCCCGTATTATGGCCGTGGTCCTGATGAAAGCAACAGTATTTGGACTGGTCTCTCTCGCCGGTTGGAGGGAGACCGTGACGGTTAGGGCCATTTTTGTAACAACCCCGACCTCTGATTAACGTTAATCCATGATTAATCATGCCTAATTAGTAGTTAAGGTGAAATTCTGAATTAAACTACATGTGTGTGTTGCATTGTTGTGTTTATATCTGTTAGGCGTAAGAAGATCTGTTCACGTTCTAGTTTCGGTTTGCGAATTGGAGGCCTTATCGACGTCCGAATCAGAAATTGACTTGATTTATGTGCTAATTAGGATTTATAGAATTTTATGGTAAGTTTAGTTAAAATTTGGTTCGGAACGATTAAATTAGATTAAATTAATGCTCATTTGATTCAGTTTAGTCCACCACCACCAAATAAACCATTTGACCCCACTAATTCTATTTGGCACTCCACTTCTCCTCACCTTTAAGCCCCAAACAAGAGGGAGAGGGAGAGGGAGAGGGAGAAGCTTGGGTTCAATTCTAAGAGGATAGAAGAAAATTGCTATGAAAGATCAAGAGTTGGAAGGTTTTGGTGGTTGATTGTTAGATTTGGCTAAAATTAAGGGAATTGTGGACTCTAGGTAAGGGATCAAGCTTTTAGTTGTATAATTGAATTTGATTCTTCTAAGATTCAAGTGAAATGTTAAACTCATGCAAGAACTGGGTTAGAACTAAGCAATTGTTGGTCATTCCATGCATGCATGCATGTTTCATAGCATTTTGAAGATTTATTTTCAAAAGTTCCTTCATGCATGTGTTGAGTTCACTTTAATTTTGGGAAAACAATGATTTTCATGTTATTTAGTAGCATTTGATCATGTTTTGGAGAGCCTTAGTTTAATGATGTGCATGCATGTGCATTTCGTCACATTTTGAGCATGAATTCAAAGACTTCTTTCATGCATGTGTTCATTTCATCTATGTTTTGAGAATTCATCATGTTTTCTAACAATTTGCCTAGTTTGATCATGTTTTAAAGAGGTTGAATACAAGAGAGTTCATGTATGTTATGCCTTGGAACATTCATAGAGTTTAAGTTGAGTTTGTGCACAATTGGTGTCCTTTTAGGCCACGATTTCTTGAAATAATGCTTTAAACATGTTGTTTTATGAGTTCTAAGTGTTTTCCAAAGTTTTGGGCCTAGAAAATTGAGTTTGATGCATTTGGGGTTGAATTTGAGCTTGGTGATCGAATCTAGAAATTCCAGAAATTTGATCCACGCTCGAGCGGGAGACTTCACGCTCGAGCGTTCACTCTAAGTACATGCACTTCCGCTCGAGCGTCGAGAGTCACGCTCGAGCGTAAAATGCATATACCCAGAAGTTCATGTGTTTTGTAGTCCGCTCGAGCGAGGGAATCCGCGCTCGAGCGAGGGTCTGAGTCTCACGCTCGAGCGGTGATCAAGCATCCGTCGAGCGTGAAAAACATGCAGCCAGTACTTTTTCAAAAGTTTGCAGTCCGCTCAAGCGGGAAAATTCATGCTCGAGCGGAGCTTCATTGTCTGCATGTCCGCTTGAGCGAGGAAAGCCACGCTCGAGCGTGGACCTTATTTTTAGCAAGTTTTGAAAAATATTTTCCAATACATTTTTACATCCTCATTCCATCCTAGACATTCCTAGGCCATGTTTAAGACTCCATGATGAGGATTAAAGGCTAGAAACGCACTAAGAACAAACGAAATAAGTTTTGTACGATTCGAATGTGTGTTTCAAGTGTGTATCTGTTATGTATCATGTAGGTCACATGCTGTATACCGTTTGACCAGTCTGCTCCATCTGTCTACCTCAAAGCCAACTGTGAGTAATAACTTAGTAAAGTTATGTTCAACCTTATTTATTTTCTATGTGATGAATTAAGATCTATTTCCTGAAATGATATATTTTGTACAATGAATGATTGTCCAATTTCTAATAATGTATTCGTGGCATCCTTAGCATCATGTGATATCTGTTAGCTGTTACCCGGTATCGGAGGTTCCATTATGGAACTTAATATGTCTGCACTTTATTACCCGTACCGGAGGCTCCATCATAGGGCTCAGCATGTTTATTTTCTATTACCCGGATCCGGAGGTTCCTTTATGAAACTGGTTATTCATAACCACCATGTGTCTGCATCTGTTCTGTATCTGCTCTGTTAGCGCTAATGGATGTACCACGTATGCTTAAGTAAGACTTCTGACTTCTGTATATGATCTGGACAAGAATATGAATATGAGTTTATTATGAAAACGAATTATGATTTCTGAATCTATACGGACTCATTCATTAAAACCCATTTACTCCGTTATTATTCATTGAGCTTCTGCTCACTGTTTATATTATGTATGTAGGTGAGCCAGCACGTGATCAGGACTAGAGTTGACGGCCTTCGTTTCGATTTTTGTCAGCCAACCTTTGCGCCTCCCAAGGAGGTTCCGGACGAAGTCTTGTTTTGTGGCTGTTTTTGTGATCACAAACTCTGTTTGTGTTGTTAAGTTGGGTTGGTTTTCCTGTATTACCCTTATGGGAGGAATATGTAAATATACTGCATCTTTTGGTCGTCACTCTTATGTTTATACAAGCTTTAAATTATTCTGCCCCATGTATGTTGTCACAGCTCATTGGACCATTTATATTTTGTATATTTGCTTCCGCAGCCCCTTATTATATGCTAATCTATCAAGAGGCCTTCGGTAATCCAAGGATTACTGGCCGGTTACGATGCTAAACCTACAGGGGCGGGTTTGGGTCGTGACAATTTTAGGGGATAATCTCGTTGGATCTGGTTCAGGACTTGTTCCATAGGGGAATTGAGGGGTGTGTATCGTTCGAACCGGCCGGGTAGTCGGGTTGGCGCCAACCGGTCGGCTCAGGCTGGTTGGTCGGTATACTGAGGTGTTTGGTGAGTGTACTGGGTGTTTCTGGTTTCGGGGTCCTTCCTCTTCTCTCTGGGGGTCGGGTTTTTGGCAGTAAGATCTTGTCGGGCGGCTAGGGAATCTTCAGCGTTTATGTATTTTTGAGCTTTGGAAAGTAAGGTTGCCATGGAGGTCGGGAGGTTTTTGAAGAGGGAAAAAAGGAAATTAGATGATCGTAGACCGGCCATGAAAGCTGTAAGAATGACCTTGTCATCATTTTCTGCCACTTGCAAGGCCTCGGTGTTGAAGCGGGTGACGAAGCTACGCAGCGACTCCCCCTCCGTTTGACGGATGTTGAGGAGTTGAGTTGCCGAACGCCGTTGGCACTGGGCACCAATGAAGTGGCTGAGGAAGGAGTCACTCAGGTACTGAAAGGTAGAGACAGAGTCCGTCGGTAGCTGACTAAACCACAATCGGGCCGACCCCTTAAGTGTTACGAGGAAAGCCTGACACGTGATTTCATTAGGGAATGCATAGAGGATCACGAGGGTCCTGTAGATCTCCAAGTGATCGACTGGGTCCGTCGTACCATCAAAAGAGTCGGTCGAGGGCATTTTAAACTTAGGAGGTAGAGGTTTGTCCCTGATGGAGGCAACGAATGGTGAGTTAGCTGTGGTAGATGGTTTATTCTGTATGTTCTGCATGACTCCTTGGAGCTAGAGCTTCATGGCTTGGAGTTCCGCGTCCTAGAGAGGAACGTTGTCTCCACCGGAATGCAGCAGAGGCTGGACACTACTAGCCTTTCCCTCGGGGTGGGTGCCTGGACCGATGGAGGTGGGACCCGGGGTGGCGGGTTCATATCTGGGGGAGGGGGTCGCAAGCCTTCCAAGTTGGATGGATGGGGCTGCTGGATAGTATGGCTCTGGGCTTGTTCTTGGTTGGATAGGATATCGAGAGGTGGTGGAGGAGGCATAGGAAGGTTTCTTTGGAGTAGAGCATTAATCAGGATTTGGTTTTGCTCGGCCAGGCGGTTAATGCTATTGGTGAGCTCGGTGAAATACTGTGATGGGTTGTTTAGATTGGGAGGGTCGGCTTGGTGGTCGGTAACATTGTGGTGAGATGCCATGGATCTAGTTGTGACCATCCACCTTCGCAGGTGGTAGGAAGGAGTTATTGGGAAAGGGTCTGCGGCGACAATAAGCACAACTGGCGCACGGAGCAAAAGGATTCCCACAGACGGTGCCAATTGATGATACAGCGTGTTCCAGATGGAATGAGTCAGATTGATCCACGCTTCCCAAACCGGTGTCCGAAGCACCAAGCCCACAGAGAGACTTGCACAAGAGTTCAACGGGGAACGGGGAGTCCCCCAGCGAACCCTCCGATGAGGAAGTTAGAAAGAGAGATGGAATGTATGGATAGATTAGTGATAGAAAGCTTAACCTTTTCCTTATCTTCAATGATTGCTTATATCCTCTACTAATCATTTCGTTGTCCCTTTCAACCTGTCACCTTGGCCGAAAGTCTATACTCTTGCTTACCTTGTTCATGGTGAAGCCGTTCTGTCCCGACGGGGAGGAGTTATCTCAATAAATACTGTAAGGAACTCCATTAATGGCTGATGTGCAGTGCAATAACTTTGCAGGATCTTTTTCTACTTATGTGGTTTGTCCTTCTTGCCACGTGTTTAGATGTTATTGGTTCTTAATGCCACGTTGAGCTCCAGCAACGTTGGGCTTTAGTATTTGAATTATGCATTGGGCCCTAAGTGATGGGTTATATCCTTTATGGATTTACCCGTGTCAAAAATAATGATTTACCTTCTTAGCCTTTTTTATTGTACTTTTACTGGTATTTTTGTCCAAATGCTGGAAAAAAAACATGTCGGCCAGTGGCCAATTTCTTTGTAAATGCCATGAATCAACAGCTAACATTTATAAAACGTCGAGAAAATTTTTGACTCCAATTTTGTTGGCATTTTTGTAACTTTAATGTACATCCGTTGCCTTTTTACATAAAATAAAAAATAAGAATATGTATTATAACATAATAATAATTTGATTCTAACTTTAGTCCAATAAACAAAACACTATCTTAAGCTGTGTTTGAATCTAAAATTCACAAAGGACCATTAGTGAAATTATAAATCCATTTTCTATCATCTCTTATTTACCACTTTTTTTTGGTCTGATATATTTTATTATTAAGTAACAATAGGCAAACTAACAAGATTTGGGCTGGACCTGGACTTCGCACGTGTCAAAACAAGCGTGATTGCCAGAATCATCATCGAAATCAGAGTGTAGAGGTGTTTGTACAACGTTAAAACGATAGGGACAAATCTTAGTGCTGATTGGAATTATATGATGGAACTAATCATACCTCAGAACATGAAGGGCTCGCACTCATGACTCCAAATAAAATGAACCATTGACATATTTCGTACATTTTACGTGTATTTAAAAATTAAATATTAATAGACATGTGATTTTTTCTTTTTCTATGTAATATAAAAAACCAAGGAAATTAAATATTGTTCCCTTCATCCCAATTTGTTGGTTCACCTTTCTATTTTAATTTGTC